>CM062621.1:21602172-21709672 GCA_025617555.3 Puccinia polysora | reverse complement strand
TTGTTTGTCTGTTCTCAGTGGTAGAACTTCTCTTGTTTAGCAAATTGATCTGCTGAAAACTGGATCTTAAAGATAAAGGTCAAGTTTTAGAAACCTACTAAATTCTGAGGTTTTTTTAAAAAAAAAATAAATAAATAAATAAAAGAGTAGGCAAGATTGAATTGAAAAAGTGTGTTTAGATAGATTTGAAGGTAAGAAAGTTTTGATCTGGTTGAGAGATCAAGGGTATACATTGAATGGAAACCACTCTTCCCATTGAATCACCCAGTGAAATCTTGAAATTATAATGATAATATTTTTTTTCCCCAATTTCTTTCCCCAATCTGATTACAAAAAAGAGATCCTGATTGGATTTACCAAGTTTGAAATCCACATTCCTCATAATTCTTATTGGGGAACCAACTTTTAGAGTCAAGCTATGGCTTGGAAAGTTTGGAAGGAATAATTTTTTGAGGAAATATTTTTGTTAAATGATTTTTTCTGTGTGTGTGGGTGATTGAGTTTTCTTCAATGGGATTATGGCTAGAGAAAGCTCTGATAAGATGATTATCTTAATTCACAGGGATTCAATTCAGTATGAATTTATGAATTTTGTTTAACAAGTATTATTTGAGAAAGAGGGTCATGGATTTGATTGAATGACCATTTCAAAGCTAGCAGAGTTACAAGTCCTGAAGAACAATCTAGCTAGATCACCATCTCTCAAAATCTAGATCTTCAGTACTATTACCATGAATAAAAAATGAAATTTATTTGGAACAATGGTTGCTTGTTTGATTGAAGGGACCCTGAATAAAATTCAGAAAGATCACCAAGATCAAAGTAATCAATTTTGTGGTTCTTTCATTCTTTAAACCATCACCACAAAGAAATTTTTGGCACTTGCTAGCAAGTTCCATCAAGGAAGCTCTGGTTGAAGCTCTCTCCAATCACTAGTTGAACATATGTTTATTCTCTAACAAGTTTTTGGTGCACAGTGACTTTGAATTGGAGCTTGGACAAATCTTGACTTAATCTTGGCCAGAGCTTAAACTGAGCTTGGTAATATATTGGGAATGAGCTCCTTTATGGCACTTGCTAGAAAGTGACATGCAGATTTCTATGGTGCATTGGTAAAATTTTCCTAAAGTGACTACCAAGAAGCATCATTTTTCCACCAATGGGTAGATGGCAATCCATAATGACTTGAAGAAAGATTTCAATAATCTCAAGGGCCTAACTATGAACCACAGGTTCTTGATCCCAGCTGATGAAACCATCTAATTTGAGACCTTGAGGATTTTGAGAAGATTCCTTTGAATTCCTTTAACCAAATTTAGATAGTTAGTTTCAAAAGAAAAAAAAAATGATGATCTAAATCCTTGGATTTGGTAGATTCCATGGCATATTTTCCACTCCCCCATGCCTTACCAGAGATATTGCTCCCTGTTGATCTGATAGAAGCCATCAAGAATTTTTACAAAAAAATATGCAAACTCTGAACCTATAGAGGTTCCTCAAATTGCTTTTCTATCTGGCTTATTTGATCTGAACACACACATCTCCACCCTGGTCAAATCAAATCTTAAGTTCAGCCTCAGGTTTCAGGTTCCTCCCTCTCTCTCTTTTTCTCTCCCAAATTCATTCATACATATCTATATATATATATTTTTACCAGCCATAAGAAAATTTATCTTTTCTAGCTGGCATTTGAGTTGTTATAATATCTGAAATTGTTTACTTTTATCTTTTGGTTTCATATAGATGGCTTGGATTGCATGGAATCTGATTCAATTCCTGACATCATCAAGTATTCAAATCTTGAATCCCATCATTCTTTCAATCAATTAAACTGGAAAAATTGTAATTTGTATGCATGTACAAACACAACCAGGGAAGATTAGCATCCTGCCCAAATTTGAAGGCAAATGCACTATTGTATACGGTAGAACGTTTCCTAATCCATACAATTCCATAGTTGGTTTTTCTATGAGTTTGGTTGGATTATGGGATTGGAGAGAAACCTATAAGAACCCATTTTTTTCATGGTTTAGAGCAGAATATTGTACTAAACCATGAAAACCATGGGTTTGGAATGGAAGGTGGCTTGGGTTCAGTTTGACAAACATGGCACATGTTTTATCATTTGAATGTTTTAAAGATTTTCATAGATATATTGAATGAAAACAGCTTTTGAGGTATATTGAAATAGAAAAACCATACAGAAAAGAAAAATACAATAAAATTTATTGGAGGTAGTCAAATAACATGGACTGCTTTTGCCTTTTATAGAATTTGAGTTTAGAAAATCAATTGAATGACTCCAATGATTCATTGAATGAGCCTACCTTGGGAGATTTGAGGTTACTGATTTACTGAAACAAGATTTTGATTGAATTCACAATGGCTTGACTTTTAGTTTTGGGTGTTGCTTCATACGTTTCATTTTCTAGCTCATCTTTGTCATCATTGTTCTGATGGGATAGGAATATATCTTTTGGTAAAATTTAAAGAAAGCTATCTTCATCAGCTGGATTGAGAATCTTTTCAAGAGACATTCAATTTTTTGCTTTGATCAATTAAGATTTGTCAAGCTCTTGCACCTTAAATTTAAGATTGTTCTGAGCCTTATTGATGTCCTCAGCTGAATCAAGGTGTTTGTTTTTTTATTAGTTTTGGTGTGAGCCCAGCAGTTTTTTATGGTACTTGGGTTGACAGATCCCCAGGCTAATGGTCACAATCACATTGCCAATAGCTCATCAATGTTGTAGAATTTTGGCACTGGGACACAATAATTGAAGTTTTGGATGGAATGGGAAATGAATTGATGTTTTTAGTAAGCTTTGAAGGTTTTTACAATACCAGTATCAATGGGTTGAATGTGGGAGTTGAGGTTGGGGGAAAAAAACTTGAGTTGAATATTAGAGAGGCCATCTGGTGGAATCATGTGTCCAGAGAATTCATCAAAAAGAAGTAGAAATGTTCAATTTGTTATCTTCAGTTTGGTAGTCTACCCACTGATCCAGTTTTGAAAATTTAAAGTGGAAATCAATTCCTTTCTATTAAATTAATATTTTTACCCAACTTTATGGGAAATTTTGTTTTGAAAACATCATGGTTGTTGTGACTTCCCAATGAAGAGTAACGGGAGATTCTCAGTACCAGTTTCATTGCAAGCAGCACCAATGGTAATTTTTGTCTTCAAAAATTTGATTCCCTTCTCAATTTTTTGCACCAGACCTCCATTGGGAGGCATCCTGTTAAAAAATGAATGTAATTGAATATGTTTCTAGATTTTTTTAAAATTGCTTTTGATGTATTTTCATATTTACTTATGCATTGAATAAACCTGTCTCCCAAAATTTAACAAACACATTTTCCAGAATTTATTTATCCATAACCATACAAACATCCATTAACTCTTTCCCAAGAATTTGGATGTTGACAGATCCCAATTTGCTATTTTTTTAAAATTGGTGAAGTGAGTTTTTTGCCTTGAAGCTATTGAGCCAACTATTTAATAAAGAAAGCCAACTTTCCATGCATTAACTGCAGAAATGGGAACATTCTTTCCCCTTTTCTCAAAGGAAATTTCCGGTTACCATCAAATTGACATCAAGGGCAATTTGTGTTAGATTAAAATTCTCTTAATTCTGAATCTGGGCCTTGTTACTCTTTTTCTAAAAACCAGCAACTGAATGGAAAAGGCTTAAAAAATTAAAAATGTGACACAAGATTGAGGTGAGGTGAGATTGATGAGGATATTCACTGTCTTCAGGCCAACCCACAAGCTGAAGTGAACAGAAATTTCTCTGACAGGACTCAGATGGGGTCTTAGGACAGAGCCTGGGTTTCCTAGCAGACTGTATGATCTATAAAGCGCATTTGGGAGCCAGGCCAACTCCACTTGGCGCACAACAAGCAAGACTTGGATAGGTGCCCAGAGGGCTTGATCCCGCCCCCAGAGCACTTTATTGGGTTGGGCTTTCAGGGGGCCAATCTTGGCACCTAATCAAGCTTGTTTGGACATCAATCAAATCTGGTGGCACCTGGCTGACCAGCTTCCTCTCCTCCACTCTTCACTAATGATCACCCATCAAACTACTTTTGAAAAAGTTAAGTATTTTTGATTTTTTCAATTTAAATTCTTTTCATATGATTCTTCTTTTGAAGTGGTCTGATATTTTTTTTTTTTAGATGACCAAAGTAACCGCTGTCAATCCAGTAACCCTGTAACTTGAAGCAAGAAATGCCAAAGCCCAAGATCTTGCTTACCAACTGGAAGAATTGAATCATTGAAAATTTTAGAATGAGGAAATCCTCAAGGCACATCAGAAACACAACCAAGAAAGAACAATCCAAAATGAATGACTCACTCATAAAGATCAAAAACCAAATGCAATCATCAAGCCAGAAGTCTGTGAACTTATCCAAAAGAATTTCATGGATAAAGGGATGACTCAAAAAGAGGTGGTTTTGATGTTTGATGTATCACATCAAAAGGTTCAATACATCATCAAGGATGATCAAATATATATCAAAACAAAACAAAAAAAAAAAGACCCTCAAAATTTACCAATGATTCAGTCACCAAACTTTTAAAATTTATCAATCAGAAATCAATAGCAAATCTCAAATAAATGTCAGAATTCCTCAAGAACAAGCATGAAATTCAAGTCAAAACTCAAGCCATCAGTAACCTTCTTGAGGAAATTTATATCACCAGGAATCAGGTGACCGATTTCCCTGCCTCATGGAATCAACCTGACCTCCTGGAGAAGCAGGAAAACAATGTTTGTTGTTGTAGAATGGATCTTGATCACAAGGTTGTTGATGTTGATGAGGCCAGTTTTCAATTACATTCAAGCAGGCCCAATGGATAATCTCCCTCAGGTCTGTGGTTACTTTTTTTATATTTATTTATTGAATTTCAATCTGATTCCTTTGATTTTATTTTTTTATTTTTTTTGATTTTTAAGGTTTACCTGCTGTCTTGAGCCTAGTGCCCCAAGTCAATCTGGTTGCCTTGATAGGTTCCCTCTCAGTGGAGGGCTTTGTCTACCACAATCTTCTCAACATGGATAGTACCAAGACAAAGGGTGTAGGCAGTGACAACTTCTGAGTTTCACTTTCCTCTCTTGCCTCATGCCTCCCTCAAGGCTCAATCATTATCATGGATAATGCCCCTATCCATTGTGGTGACCGATTTGAAGATCTTTGAGCCAATTTAAGCAATTCAAAATTAATTTCAATCAAAAATTTCTTCTACCCTCTTCCACCTTTCTGAACCTCATCAAGTATTCCTTCCAATCTATCAATCCATACCTCCAAGGAAAGGTAACCAAAGTTCAATCAGAACTTGTTCAGAAAATCAATGCAGGGATTCATGAGGGGGTAACCCAAGAAAAGAGTGAAAATTTCTTTTTGAATTTCAAAACGTTTTATTGAAATTGACTTGAGATTCATCCTATTACATCCCCTCTCTTGGCAAACCCTTAATTAATTTTTTTTGTAACTTTGATATATTTTAATTTGATTTTATTTTTTAATCTTTTTTCTGGGGGGGGGGGGGGGTTTCCCATTAATTCAAACTTTGTAGGATTTTAATACCCAACCTTAAAATAGAGAATAAGAAATAAAAGAGTGGGAAAAAAAAAAGAATCATTTTATCCCTACTCTTGAGATCCCCATTAAAAAAAAAAAGCATTTTTTGGTCTTTGCAACCAGCTTTGTTGGGGGCCAAGTGGGCCTATACAAAGCGCCAAGATCATTTGGCTGTACGCCAACAGGCACTTGATTAGGTGCCCAAATGACTTGTCATGTCATCAAGTCAACTTAAACAAAGCGCCATGTTCACTTGACAAAATTTTTTGAATAACTTTACCGAGTTCCCAGACGGGCTTGATACACCATACTTTGGCCTCATTTGTTGAAACTTTGGTGATTTCCTGGTTCTACCTGAATCTTTAGTGTGGTTCCTGTCTTGAATATTATTACTACTGTTCTTGACTTGCTCTTGAGGATTGATACCTAGTGAGCTCTCTATAATATACTTGCTAAGTCATAGTTCCAGTTCCTCCTTTGTCAACAATCCTAGTGGCCCTCTCCTCTTAGTCTGACCCCTACTGTTCTCCAATTGTGAGGACTTGTAGGTTCAGCTTGAAGATCTTTTATTCATCGTTATCTTTCTCATGTCAACCACTTCTGGGCCATGCTTGTACCTAGTCTACTCAAGCAGCCAACTCTCTGGTGAATGATCATGATCAGTTCTGACTCAATCTGAACTAGAGTGTCCCCCTTAGTTTCCTCTCATAAGACTCCTTGATCCTCCCATCTCTGCATCATCAGAACTCTCTCCTCTTATTCTCTTAAAATCTCAACCAGAGCTACTTTCTTAAATTCCCACATCAGTGGTATTTGGTGGCCTTGATTTGGTTATGTTCTAGCTCAAAGGTTGTTTGATTCCCTGTCCTGACTTGTTGATCGATGCTCTATTGAACTTTCTCATTTGAGCCCTTCAGGAGGGTGGTTGGTTGTTGGCAGATAGTCAGTTGGTCTCTGATCAATTGGTTGGTTAGCTGACAGGTTTGGTCTGAGATCATAGGTCAACTGTTCATTCAAGGTTGTCTTGGACCTTTTTTGTTTGGTTGGTCAGTCAAGGCGTGTTGGTTCTAGAGTGGTTTGATGGATGAGAGGCTGCAAGAGCATGGGACCAAGGGCAAGGTTGGGTTGGTTGGAGAAGAGGAAGTGTGGTTGCACAACCACAGAGTTGTCCCAATTAGGACAACTCCTGGCAGTGTCAGCATATAACTTTGGCTGAGGAAAGTTGTCCCAATCAGGGTAACTCACCATGTTTGCAATTTAGTTGTTTGGAAGCAACTCCAATTTTATATATATATATATATATATATATATTTTGATGGATTCTGGGTCTGATGAAATTTTAAGAGGAGTTTTGGACCCAATCTTCAACTAGTCTGTTGATGTTGTGGTCATTCTGAAACCCAACCCTGTTGACAGATAGATCCATTTTGGTTTTGGTATGCTGGCAACAAATCTTCTCTTTACTTTTGGTCCATGATGATACGTAAGGCTGCTTCCACTCAAGTCCAGGTGTAGATGTTTGAAAGATGATGGGCTGTTTTTTTTTTGGGCTCTTGCAGTGTTTGTGGTGCCAGTTCAAGCACCTCTAGCTTTTGTGAGTTGAATCCATCTTCTGATTGGCTGGTTGCTTCTTGTTTGCCTATTTTTTTTTTTTTTTTTACTTTCTTGTTCATGTTTGCTGCCTGTTTCTAAGTTTGCAACTGAATTCAGCAGGGCTGAGACATTGTTCTTGCTAAGTGATATTGAAGAGAAACTATCTGCAGGAAGATGTTTTCAGTCTTTTGATCAACATGTGCTTGTTGATCAGATTTCCTTCATTATCAAGCCATTCTTCTTGCTTGTTTGTCAATTCCTCATCATTGCATGATTTGTTGAGTTTTTTTCTTTTCTTTTTTTTTTTTGCCATCACATTCTTTGTTTAAATTTTTTAGGCTGGCTTCAAAAAGGTCAAGTTTGGCTTGATCTAGCATTTTTCTGAAAGAGAAATACTGGGTGCTTGAGAAGGAAATGGTGTTGCCAGGTTGCAACCCATACAAGTATTGATATGGGGGGATCAAGGTGTTATCAAGTTGAGGGATAGGCATAGTAAGCAAAGGAAGAAAAGTGATATACAGTGAGGATATCAAGAAATGTATATCACTAGCTTGGTGGCAGAGATGGTGAATATGGGATGGTGGAGACAGAGGTGAAGCATTGTATGTATGTGTAATAATCATACCCAAGAGGTATGTGCAAATGTACGTACATATTTGTTGATTAAAATTCATGGGTTAGTAGGGGGAGTAAAATAAAGTTTACACCCAAACTTCCAGTCTTTTTTTTTTTTTTTTTTTTGACTTTTGACCTAAATACATGTTACTGCATCAGGCAGGATCATGGGTCAAGAGTTGACTTTTGGCTGGTACCGATTTGGTGGATCAATTTGCCATGGGTTTGCGCAAGTTATGGGTTGTCACGAGTAGTATGGATTAGGACGAGTTCTATGGTATGTATATCAGAGGATCTTGATTTATCTCGATGAGCCCATCCAAGTCTATTGTTATCCAGTGACTATGTCAAGGGCTGTGAATAGTAACACTCAAAATGAATGGTGTTGTCCAGGGCCACGTGGGTGCTCGAATGATTGGGCTCATTGGTCTTAGACCATGGGTTCAATTTCTGTCCCTCTTCCGCTTCGTCCGCCTTCCTTATTTTTTCGAATTGTTTTGGGCAGTGGGTGGATGTTCATGGTGAGGAAGGCTGTATGAGTGGTTGTTGATCCTCATCGATCTCCTTGGGTTGGATGGGATCGAACATCCATAGCTTGATGTCATCCACCCATTCACCATTCTTGCATTGGGTCAGGCTTGGGACTCACCCCCCGCCAGGTCGAGCTTGGAAATCTTGACTGGTGAGCTCATCCGCCCGATGGAAGATGGGGGAAGGCTCTGCTCTGGATGGTAGATGATGTGGTTTTGAATGTGCTGTGAGAGCGTTCGTCGGTGGATTGATTGAATCGACCGACAAGGGATGGACCGAGTCGATTGAGTGATTGATCGATTTGCGGAAGACCCAAGGTTTGACTTGACCATGGAGGCAAATTAAGTATTCAAGTACAAATCGATATGCCCAGCATCTCTAATAAAGGTCGGCGCCGGTCGTCGTCCTAAATCTCGAGGCCGACCGATGGTGATGCTCTGAATGGTTTGTACATACGTGTAAGACCCTTGCCACCATGGGGACATTTCAAGAAGGATGGTTGAGTGATCCGTATCTTTTAATGATTTAATTCGATTTTTTATGATGTATTCCTGATTGATAGCACCCCAGTAGGATCGTCTTGGTGATGATGGGGAGGAGTGCTCTCTGGATGATGATGGGTAACCTAGAGAAATAATTAAAATGGAAGGGGGGGGGGGTGAGGGACCAACAAGTCATATAGCTCTAGTTCTCGCCAGCATCTGGTTGAGCTTGTCGATCGTAGAGTAGACCCAAGGTTTCTCCCTCTCTCTTCAAACTTGAGGCTGGAGGAATCTCCGGCAATTCATTCTTCCCCACACCCAAGCGATGGGGCCGAGGCGGATGACCCAAGGATGGAGGTGATGGTGGTGATGAGGATGAGGATCGAAAGTGAGTTGATTCAATAGACCTAGCTGGGTTGGTCGATTTGATCCTCATCCGCCGGAGATGAGCGACCCCGGTGTGACGAGCAGGACGGGTGCCGATGATGATGGTACCGCCAGTGGTTGGGTGGCGAGATGGTGACTCGCTCGATGGGACTCGAAATCGGCAACCTGAACCACCTCGAAGCCTGCGAGCGAGTGGCTCCAGATGTAAGTATGGATTTGTGTTGTACATGTTGCGTACCTAGGTGTGCGTGCGTCCCATGCGACCGATGAGTCGGGGATTGGATGAGAATGGATTATGTATATGAATAGATGGATGCAAATAGATCTTCGTGTCACTAGCTAGCTATTGACTTCAATAATTAAGTTGGGATCCATGGATTCTTGGGTTTCGAGGATGTGATCAGGCTTTGATCGATGGCTGTGGGAGGTTCTCATGGTCAAGTTGAGGGATCCAAGATACATATGTAGGTTAGATAAGTAAGTAGATCTCTAGATAGGATAATACGTCATCGATGCAGCCGATGAACCTTGGGAGTAAAATGATGGGATCCTGGGATGGGGGAGTCATGACTGATGAGAGAGTGGGGGTTGCCGCTGGATGGATCGAGGACGCTTTAGAGCCTCAGCTGCTGGGGTCGAAAGTAGGTTTGAGTGCACAAGTTACGATTAGAGTGAGTAGAGGTGTGGAGGGGCGGAGGGAGGGAGGAGGGTTACGAGACTGATGGATGGATGGATGGATTGAGTAGTTCTTAATGGTCAACAGGCTGATGGGAGGGAGTAGTCTGGATGGAGATCGATGATCTCTTCAAGGAGATAACATAACTTGGAGTTGATGATGATGAGTAGGGAGGCTATCATGTGTTATATACATCATCAACCCGGGGATGGATTAAATCTTGAGGAGTTTAATCGAAAGAAGCCGCCAAGGCTGTACGCAGCCGAGGAGGGCGAGGGCGAGGGCGAGGGCGAGGGCGGGAGGGTGGGAGGGTGGGAGGCAGGGTGGGTGGGGAAGAAAACTACAACGAACGACGTTGCAGATGAGGCTCAGCTCGAGTTAGGAACAAGGACAAGGACAAGGACAGGACGACTGAGCAGAGACTCATTAATTAGAAACTAAGAAACTAAACCATGGCATCCTCAAACCATTCTCATCTCATCCCCCAATCCCATCCATCAACCCCATCCTCATCCTCATCCTCATCCTCATCCTCAACTTCGATCATCAACTCAAACCATCATCAACAACAACAACAACACCACCATCTCCATCACCACCTTCACCTTCACCAACTTCCCATCTCATCCTCATCCTCATCCATCATCATCGATCCTCTTCCCCCCCGCCCTTCTCGTCGCTATCCCTCCTCACCCTCCTCGACCGCCTCCTCAGAATCCGACGAGGATACCCCTGGGCCAGACCCAATCCGTAGGGGTGACGACCGCAACCTGAGGATCAATTCTCACCTCCTACACCATCCTAACCAACCCGCAACTCCCTCTCACAACTCCGGTTCACATCCTTGGCCATTCAACTCTCTCTCCCCTAGGCTCAACCCACCCTCGAATTCGATCGGATCCCAACTCATCATCCAATCCTCCTCCAACCTATCCTCCTCCTCAACCTCCTCATCCTCCTCATCCTCCTCATCTCTCAACCATCCTCTAATCCATCACCTTCCTAACCCTTCCAACCCACCAGCCCTCTCACGACTCGCTCCCATCTCCACCACCCCTCAAGCTCTCGATCCCAGTCCTGACCCGACCACGACGCCCACCGCCATCGGTAGGACTACTACTACTACTACTACTACTACTACGACTACTACTACTACTACCTCCAACGACGATCATCCCCCCCATGCCTCTCACCCCTCGAGATCTTCTTCGAACGTCGGCACTTGGATCCGAAGAACCTCTCAAGCTCACTCCCACTCACGTCCATCATCCCTCTCGAGCTCACTACCTCATGAGATCTTGATCCAAATCTTACGCTCCCTATCATCCACCACCGATCTCAGTCAGTCCTCCCTCTCCCTCTCCCTCTCCCTCTTCTAATCCCTGTCTCCCTCTCACTCATCCTACTCAATCCCCTACTTCCTTCCAGGGCGTGCTCTATTGGTCTGTAAGGCTTGGTGTCAGTGTGGGATCGAACTGTTATGGCACAAACCTACCTTCCCATCCACCTCCTGTCTGATCAAGATGCTCGTCTCCCTCGCTTCCAAGAATCAAACGTTCCCCTACATGTCCTTCATCCGAAGACTCAACTTCTCCGGTATCGCCGATCATATGACCGATCATATCCTACTCCGGCTCGTCAACTGTACTCGCCTCGAACGTCTAACCCTCTCAGGTTGTAACTCGATCACCGATGACTCGATCATCAAGATCCTCAAAAACTCGCAAGACTTGGTAGCCCTCGACCTATCCGATTGCAAACTCGTCACCGATGAATGCATTCATGCCGTCGGTCAACACTCTAAATTCTTACAGGGTCTCAACCTATCCGGTTGTAAGGCCATGACCGACCTCGGTCTTCAATCACTCCGGCATTGTAAAGCTCTCAGGAGGGTCAGCCTCCCCATTCCTCCCCTGATCTGATTTTCACACCTTCAGAGATTGACTCGCTCGATCCCTTCCCTTCAACCCCCCCCCCCCCCCTTCGGCCCTTCTTTTAGCTCAAGCTCAAGTACTGCGAGAAAATCACCGATGCCGCCATCACTGCCGTCGCCGTCGCTTGCCCTCTCTTACTCGAGGTCGATCTCGTAGGTTGTAAGCTTATCACCAACGCTAGTCTCTGGATGCTATGGAAGCACTCCTCCCACCTCCGTGAACTGAGTCTCTCAGGTTGTACCGAAATATCCGATGGTGGGTTTCCCAACTCGTCCAACTGTCAGATCGGTGCCGACGGGATCAGTCATCCTATCTTGGAAGAGTTCTCCGGTGATCACCTCAAACCAGACCTGCTTTCGATTCAAGCTAGTCCCCATCCGCCCATCCATCCCTACGATCAGGTTAATCAGATCGACTCTCACCCGTTCGATCCCTCGAACTACCACTTTATCTCCTCCCTCACTCATTCTCGTCGGTTGGATGAATCGGTCATGCATTTCGATCACATTCGATTTCTCGATCTTACCTCACTCGCCAAGCTGACCGATGCTAGCCTGGATGGGATCATCAAGCACATGCCTAGGATTCGAAACTTGGTGCTCGCCAAATGTGTCGGTCTGACCGATGAGGCCTTAAATTCGATATGTGGCCTGGGTAAATATCTACACTATCTTCACTTGGGTCATGTTAGCAGGTCAGTGTACCCTTCACCACGATCCCATCGTTCGAGCTTCGCTGCTCGCGTGTGATGTGACAACTCATTCGGATCTCCCGTCTATTCGAACAGTTTGACGGATCGGGCGGTCATTCGAGTTGCTCGTAGTTGCACTCGACTTCGCTATATTGATTTGGCATGTGCGATCCCTTAGTACATCTCCTCTCAGAAGATTGACGATGTTGTCTTTGGAGCAACATCTTGCACCCAGAGCTCGTTTATCCTGACCAAGAGACTCTTGCCGTTACGTAGGTTGTAATAACCTGACCGATATGAGTGTATTTGAGCTCGCCCAATGCCTCCCTCGATTAAAACGAATCGGTCTCGTTCGAGTAGGTTCCTTTCCACCGTTGCTGGCTCTCTACACCTTCTCACTGGATGATATCTATCATGGTGTAAACGATCCTTGATCCATTCTCTTTAGGTCACCAATATTACCGATCAATCCGTCTACACTTTGGTCGAACGAACCTCATTGGAGAGAATCCATCTATCCTACTGTGATAATATCACCGTCGGCGCCATTCATTGGTTGCTACAGAGATTGCATCGTTTGACTCATCTCAGTTTGACAGGTGTACCTGCGTTTCGAAGAACCGATTTACAGGCTTGGTGTCGAGCTCCACCCAAGGCATGTGATCTGCTTTAATTCTCTCGGTGGTTGGTGCAAAAAACTCACGCAAGGTGTCAACCTTTTTTTTTTTTTTTTTTTTTGTATCGTCTCCTTGCACGTTCTCGATCTTGGCCTCACAGGATTTCAATGCCCATCAACGTCAAGCCTTTTGTGTTTACTCGGGAAAGGGGGTTAACGAATTGAGATACTACCTGGCCGCTTTATACCTATCGATTACCAATAATCAACCTCGAGCTCGTGGTGGACCGCCGTCTTCATCCAATAACAGCTCACTCGAGGAGGAAAATCCAAACATGACTCTCTCCGCGGCTCCGATCGGTCCGAACCTGTCGGTCTTCAACAGTATGCCCGATCCGCGAACCATGGCGGCAGCGATGGCAGCGGCCAGGCAACAAACTAACCCTCAGTTGTACGGTTTGAGTAATCGCCGAAGGGAACTAAGGTTACCCGAGAGAAGTGGCCGATTGGCAATATCCGATTTTTTACACCCAGGCCCCAGTACGGGCGTCAATTCTGCCGTCATCAGCGGCAACGGTCAATTGTTGGGACTACCCGATCTACCCAGGCATGTAGCGCGAGCATCTTACTTGCATACCAACGGGGGGGCTACTATACATAATTCAACCTTGAACGGATCATCGACCGTCATGGGCCGTTCCGATTCCCATGACGATCATCAATCGATGATGCAGTTGGATGACACAGACTCGGAGGGCCCCCCCTCGAGCCACCTGACCCGCAGCCGTCAATCAACAGCAACCAATGGTCATCGTCACCTTCAACCATCTACCGGATCGGTCATCACTCAGTTTGAAAACCAAACTGGGAACGATCGATTGAGATCACCGATTCCGTTGTATGGGGCCTCTAATACCAGAAGGCCAACCCAGGTGATGGATACGGATGAACAGACACTAGAACCAAACGAACTTATCGATGGAGCGACTCGAGTCTCTAGAGCGGTGGTTGGAGAATCTGAAAGGGTGACGAACGCCTCGGGTGATCTACAGTATAGCCAAACTCATGGAATCTTTGGACGTGATCCAGGTCTAAAAATACCGCATCATCATCATCATCATCATCATCATCATCATACCATCACCCGACGGAGGAGCGATGTTGATATGATGAGTAGTAACGGTTCGACTGGGACGTCACATAGACGACCTCTTGACTCGGATGGATCGGATGGAAGAGTGGATGGATTCATTGGATCGGCGGTCGATTCGACTACCAATATCGGAGGATCTTCATCTTCGTCCCGATTGACTCTCATGGCTACCCGAACCAGAAGTAACGGTCTCAATCTCGAAGTACCCGATCGGGCAGATAGTATTTCTCCGATCGAGATCTCGGATGATGAACGACCACCGCCTTGAACGGCGTCGAGAATCTGACTCGCTCTCCTCGCTTCTCGTCTCTTCCTTGGATGTGATTTGTACCATACAGTATCGTTGTTGCGACATCTTCTGTTGATCTTTCTTCCCCCGCCGCCTCCCCTCCTCCTCCACTTTTCTTTTCTTTTCTTTTTTTTTTTTTTTTGGTTGATTATCAAGTACGTAAACTTATACATACACAACATCTACTGTAGAGTATATGCGTACACCCTGCGTATAACCAATCATCATCCAAAAAATAAAAAAAATAGCAATAAAAAGAACAGAAAAAAATACATAAAAGCTGAAAGCCTAACATCCGACGACTCGTGCCAGTAATAAACCCAATAGTTTTTTTTTCTTTTCTTTCTTTTCTTTAAGCTAGCCCAAAAAAATAAATAAAATAAAATAAAGAGACGCCGAGTTAGGTTGATGGCCGTTACAACTACTATCCAGAGTTGATTTGAATTCAAACTTGTTTCTACTATACTTACTACCAACTACTCCTAACTCCTACTGCCTGTGAACTTGAAAAAAAAAAAAAAAAAAATCGAGAGCGTGACCCAAATGTTTTTGTTATCATCATCATCATCATCCCATGTTTGTCCGCCTCGATCGAAGAGTTGGTGATCAGACGTGCGATCCAATCTAGACTAGCTTGGAGTGGGCCTTAGGTCGGATGAGGGAGGGTGAGGCTTGACGTGTATGTAGATACTTAGCTACGTTATCAGCCGACCCCGACCCCCGAGGAGCTTCCGGCCCGCCCCTCCCCCACTCGAGCTCAGCTCGCCCCCCGGTCTCCCGTCATCCTCTCCGTCCACACTCGGCCCTCGTCAGCCGATCGTCCGTAAGGCACAGAAACGGGAAGGCCAGGGGAGTCCGTCTTCAAGTCTTGGCACCGATCGACGATGACCAGTCGTTTAAATTTCCAGACCCGTCTCCTCAACGCCCAACGTTGGGAGTCAACCCCCCCCCCCCCCCCCCCCCTCCCCCGGCCGTTGTTGTTGTTGTTTTTTTTTCTTTGTAAAGAGAAGGTGGTGGATGAGATCTAGAAGATGCGGTTGAGCCCGAAGCCGGGTCGGATCGTCCGGCCCTCGGACGGTTTCTGGAGGATCTCAAGTTTCCGAACGATCAAAGAGACTCATGATCGATCGTCATCATCATCATCGATGGTCTATAATCAGTCGATTAGGATCTTGGAATCGCGACCGGGTTGTCGGTAGCGGGTCTTGTGGAACCCAGTCAAGGTGACCTCAGCATCTCACGATGACAAAGAAAAAAAAAAAAAAAAAAATAATAATAATAATAATAATAAATCGGGTGGGATTGAATCGTTCCGTCCATTCATAGGGGGGGGGGGGGGGGGAGAAAAAAATTGAAGATGGGATTGATGTTGAGGGGCAGGGTGGGAGGGTTTGTGTGAGGGGTTGATGATGAGGTTTCGATGGAACGATTGTACGTACATACTATGCATTTCGAAAAAATTGTCCTAAATTTTTGTAAATCTTGTCCTCTTTTTTTTTTCTTTTTTTATTATTATTTCTGTCCTGTGTTTTTTTTTTTTTTTTTTTGTCCTATTTTATCTCTATTTTGTCCGGAGTTTTTATTTTTTTTTTTTATTTTTTTTTGTCCTAAATTTAATCAAATGCGATCAGTTATTCAGGAATGACTGTCCACTTTTTTTTTCTTTGACTTGTCCTAAGTTTTCAAGTCTTCTATCCGCATTTTAATTTTAGCGGATAACATATTTTTGACACAAAATCTACTTGAAAAAATTTGAAAAAAAAAAAAAAAAAAAAAATGTAAATGACGCATTTGGGAAGCACAAGTTTGATAACTTTCAAATCAAAATCAGAATCAACAGATAAGGTTATTTTTGAAATAAATAAATGAGAATAAAAGTACAAAAAAAAAAAAAAAAAAAAAGAAAAAAAAAAAAAAAGAAAACTAAGTAAGTAAAAACTCAATCAGAGTTAAGATAACTACTGGGATCTTTGATAATCCTCCTGGTCATGGGTTGCATGTCCCCACATGCTTTGTAAACCTTTTGAGAGTGTAAAAAACACTTTTGGGAAACTTCAGGTGAAACTTTTTCTTCAATAGCACCATGGATAGCTGTGGCAAGATCCTTGCAACTTTAGATGTCCTGGTACTTCACATGGATCTTGATGAGGTTGAAAATTAATTTGATTAGGTTGAGCATGGGGGAGTACTTTGGAAGAAATTTGATATTGGTTTTTTTTGGTTAAATCCTTCATGATCTTGATGACTTGGTCAAAATCTGCACCACAATGAATGTTTACATTATCCATTATGATGAGGGAATTTGGTGGGAATTATTTGTGGAGTTGGAGAAGGAAATTGGTGATATCCAATGAGACATTGCCTCCTTTTTTCTTGCCATCTTCATTCATTGAGCAAATCAAAATAAATCATGCCCAATTCAGCCAGGGCTCCAATGAGGTGGATCATGCTCCCCCTGACATTGATTGCCAGGGTGGCAGCCTGACCTAAGACATAGCAAGCAAAAAAAAAAAAAAAGAAAAAGAAAAAAAAGGATGATGTCAGTGTTGGTTTAACTTTGATAAATAAAGAAAACCAACCAGAAAGGGAAAACCCATGAGTGGGCTGAGTCTGGGAATTAAACCCAGACTCATCAATAAAGATGAGGTTCCTTCCTACATCAGTCAAACAATTAAGAAAAAAAAATTCATGTTGCTGTTGTAGGAAGGAAGTCTCATTCCACTTATGAGGTACTGGCATCACCATCTTCCAGGTGATGTCAAGGCTCTTGAGGAGATTCTGAATGGATGGGATTGAAACCAAGACATCAAATTTGCTCTTGATGTGACTAGACAGATCCTTCAAACGCAATGAGAGATTTTCTTCTAAATGGATCAGCATTGATGCAATCATCTTGTTGGACATCTTCAATTTGTCCCCTCTTGAGGAAGTTGATTGATTGTTGTTTCCCTCTCAAGCGTTCCCAATGATCCTTTGGACTTGATGTTTGGACATGCCAAATGTTTTGGCTACTTCAACCTGTGTTTTGTTTTCAATCAAAACTTGGTTTTCAACCAATTCCTTCACATTCCCACTAATTGGTTGATGTGGCCTTTGTGGTTGACTTGTTTGGGCCTTGGATTGTTTTTGATTTTCTTTATTTTTTTGAACCAGGCTCTTGAATGCAGTCAATAAGTGTTGATTTGCAAGAAGTTGTTGATGAGCCTCTTGTATGGCACTTGAATGTGATTTGATTTTGGCCTGGTACTGTTGTGCCCATTCATCATAATTTGGAACTCCATCTTGTTTATCGGCGGATTGGTTTTCCATCATCAATGTTGATCTGATCAAAAAAAAAAAAAAAAAAAAAGGAAAAGGAAAAGGAAGTGATTAATCTTAATTAATTACTTAAATCATTGAAAAATTCAAAAGGAATTAAGTAATTAATTACTTGAGAGGACTTGCTTAGTTGCTTTGATCCTTTGGCGTCTCCTTCAATGTGGTTGGTGAGTGAAGGAAGTTGGATCCCTGGCGCGGTCTCTTGTCTGGTTTAAGCAAAACCCAGACAGGAAACCCAAAACAGGCAACCTGTTAGGGGTAATCCTGTGAAAGGGTTATTACCCCCGCACTCCCAGTTTTTGCCCAGCGCTGTCCTGATCTTTCAGTAGCCAGCCAATCCGGAAATGCACATCAAAAATTCAGGACAGTTTTTTCAAAATGCATAGTACATAGGCTTTGATTTGATTGTCCTGCCCCCCTCACCCCTTTCCCCTTTTTTCTCGTTTAGAAGCTTCCAGGGCTCTGTAACCTCTCTCCTTGGTTTGGAGGAGTGACTGATGTGATTCCTTGGAGACTTGAAGAAAACCTTGAAACACATGAATTTTTTTTTTTTTTTTTTTTTAAAAAAAAAAAAACCATATGTATGTATGTACATACTCCAATTGTCTTGATTTGATGAACTATTTTGACAATTCCCCCTTTTTTTAAAATAATAATAATAATAATAATAAACAACAATCCAAAGAAAATTGAAGAATCTTGAACATAATATGTACATACACATATCACTGGGCATAAAAGAATAATAAAAAATCCTCAACAACCTTTCAGAGTAGAATTGGTTTTTTTTTTTGTTTTTCGGGGGGGGGGGATTTTTCTTGAGACAGAGATTTTTCTGTCATCAAGATTCAAAAAGGCTCAGAGACTGTTAATATTTTTTTAGATCTATGGTGATTTGAAACGGTTTGAGCTTGATTGAATTCATTCCTTTTCAGATGATTGTTCAAACCCAATCAAGTTTCCTGGTTTTTTGATTTGACCAATTGGGGTGAAGACTTACTTCCCCCCCCCTGCACCCCTAAACCATCAAAAGTTGATGGGAGTAAGAATGAATTGAGATCAGATGATGAGGAAGAAGAGGAAGAAGCAGGAACCAACATAGGTGATTCTACTGTTGGGTAGAGCCACCACCAGCCTTGATGATAGCCTGCATGCCAATAGGCATTGGGTTGGTGACCCCAGGGTCAAACTAGGATCTCTGGCTTGCGAGTGATCCCTTGTTACCACCATCCAGTCCTTGTTGGTGACTGATTGAAATCAGTTTAGAGGAAAGTTTGACTCACCTATCAGGATCCTTGACTTCATCCCCAAAGGTTCATACCAAAGATAAGTCAATGTGGTTCAGATTGTATTTAAAATGCTGGAACTTAGAATTCACTGGGATCTCCTCAATTTGCTAAAACTAAAAAAAAAAAAAAACCACTTCAAAGTTTCTAATCAAGAAGAAGATGAAAAAAAATCAAATATATGTGAATCCACCAAGTTTGGATGGGTGTTTGCTTGAGTGGTTCATTCATTGAAACCACAGTTGTTAGGTGCTTGAACCAGGCTGGTAGTTAGTCAACCACTGATTTTCAGGTGTTTGACTGGCCTCTAGAGGTGGTAGCCATCAAATGAGCCATGGAGGTTCTCAACTCAAGCTGATAAGAGTTTGGGATTGATGATGTTGATACTGGAGGCCCATCAAGTTAGTTTCGATGGTAATGAGGATCAAGAGATCATAAAACACCATGGATTTTTTCTCTGTGTTGATGAATGACCAAGTTTATTTGAAAAACTGACAAGTTGGGGCTCCTGTGAGTTTCTCCCTCAACTGATTTTTTCAGAAAATCAACTACTGTACTACTTGTTGCATTACAAAGAAGTAATTCAACACACACACACACACACACACACACACACCCAAAAAAAAAGAAAACTCAGTGAATTCACCATACTCAAACACCTCAGAATTTTTTTTTTATCTGGAATTGGGATATCAAGAAGCCCAAAATACATTAAAATAGCTAAAGGATGGCCTGAGTTTTTGAATAAAAAAAACAAACTGAATCTCAGAGAAAATTTCTAATTTATGATTTTTTTTTGGAATTTTCACAAGTCTGCATTCTTTATTTCACTTGGGTGTTATATGACTTTCACATTCAGCTTTCAAGATTCATTCTTTTTAACCCTGGAATCAATTCAAGAATAAAAACCAAAGGTGGATGAACTTAACAATCTCACCATATGAAAAAAAAAAATCAAAATCACAAAAAGAAGGATAATGAAAAATAAATTTGGAAGAAGAAAAAGAGATGGGTGGAAAAACTGAAAATATTCTGGAAGTTTCCCTTGACTGACTTCCTGCTCCTCCAGTCCTCTTTTGCACCACCAGAATTACATAATTGAGCAATCCCAAAGATACATTAAAGTGAAACCAAAGTGAAATTAAAGTGGAAACTGAGATCATAAATCATATAAAATTCTGCAAACAATTCTTTCTCAACTCAAAAGTGAGCAAACTTTGTTTGTTAAATTGAAAGTTGGATTGAATACTGAAGTATAAAATTTCATTTTTGTGCATACAAACAGTGGGAAGACCTCCTTCTTCTGACATGGCTGCATCAAAGGTCTACATTGATAGTGCCATCAACAAAGCTTTGGAAAAAGAAAAAATGGATTTGGGTAATGAAACATTGGAAGACCCAATTGCATCCTCATCAAGGGTGACAATTGAGGAACAAAATGTTTCAAAAATGGACATGACCTCTGGTGGTGAGTAACATTTTATGTTACTGGTCTTTGCCATATTTAATTTGATTGAAACTGATGGAGTGCATGCCATCAATATAACTATGTAACTATGGCAGATCCAATTGACCCACCTCTCTTGAGAGCTTTTCCTACTAGGGAAGATGCACAAAAATATTTTCAAACATGGGCAATGAAGCATGGTTACGCTTTAACAGTTTTCAGCTCAAAGCATGACCAATATGTGGATTTTGCCTGTGATAGACATGGTTCCTATTCAGGAAATCTTCTTACCAAACTGTCTAGACAAACTCACACAAGGAAGGTTGGGTGCAAGTTTTTAATCCATGCAAGTTTCACAAAGGCAGACCCCTTGTGGCGCCTCTCCTAAAAAGAAACCCAAAAAAACCATCAACCATCTGAACATCCCTCTGTGCATCCTCAACTGAGGAGAATCTTGGGTGTTGCCTTAGAAAATCTAGTAGAAGGCATGAATGATGGACTCAATACGTTACAACTGACAATAAAATTGAGCAAGATTGAGGGGGGGGGGGGATTATGTTGATGAACAAACAATCTATAACACTAAGCAGAAGGTCAAGCTTGCAGAAATAAAGGGAAAAAGTTTTACAGAGGTACTCTATCAACAGCTTGAAGAAAAAAGTTGGATTCACCAGTCAAAGTTCAGTGGAGAGGGTCACTTGGAGGCCCTGTAATTAGCAAATCCAGAGGAAGTAAAGCTTTCAAAACAATTCCATCATATTGCTATGTTGGATTTTACTTATAAGACAAATAATTACAAAACCCCACTATTGCATGTTGTAGGAATGAAAGCCAATTGGAAAACTTTAACAAAAGCTCTTGTTTTTATAACAAAAGAAACGTTTGAGTTCTACAGTTGGTCTTTAAATGCATTAAAGGAGTTGGCTTATGATCCTGAGAGACTTCCAAAAGTATTTGTGATGGACTGTGAAAAAGCTCTGATTTGTGCAATTGAAACTAGTTTCCCAGAGTCATCAAGAAAATTTTGCACTTGGCACTTGTTTAAAAGCATACAAGCAAACTGTAAAGTGCACTTTGTTAATGACGTTGAAGGATGGAAAAGCTTTATGAATCTGTGGGGAAATTATGGGGCCTCAAAGACCAAGGAGAAGACAGAGTTCAATGATGCGGAACTCAGAGTAGGTCCAAATCACTGCTTCTTATTCTTCCTAGTTTTGGGTTCTGAACTTTTGACTTTTATAGTGTTTCTTGAAAGACTAAGAGGATATACTTGAGTATATGGAAAATAACATTTTCCCTATCAAAGAGATGTTTTTAACAGCGTGGACTTGTATAAACCCAGATTTTGGAAATAAAACAACATCTTGGGTTGGAGGGGCCCATGCAAATCTCAAACAATTCCTTGCAAACTCTTTGGGAAGCCTGTTGGATGTTTGGAAAAGCCTTGAGGGAACAGTTTTGCATCAAATTAACTCAGTTCATGGATCACTTTATAACTCTCAAATTAAGTTAGGGACAGTTCTTCCTCCTGAACTGTTACCATTGGGTTACAAATTGTCTTTAGAGGTAATTCATGTTGTTAGGGAAAAATTTAAGGAGTTCAAACATGATCATGATGGAAAAGTGTGCACAAAGTAATATTCCAAGACTATGGGTTTGCCCTGTTCCCACCAAATAGGTGACCTTCTAGCATTCAGAGGATCTGTGGCACCAGAAGATGTTCATCCTCAGTGGAGGTTGGACTGTGACCCTTGCAGTTCTAGTTCTGTAAGTTGGCTTAAGTTGGATTGTTCAAGTTGGATTGTTCAAATCACTATGTGATTAATGATTTTTGATTAATGCTTTTTGATTAATGCTTTTGGATTAATGCTTTTTGATTAATGCTTTTTGATTAATGCTTTTGGATTAATGCTTTTGGATTAATGTTTTTTGATTAATGCTTTTTGATTAATGATTTTTGATTAATGATTTTTGATTAATGCTTTTTGATTAATGCTTTTTGATTGGTGATTTTTGATTAATGCTTTTTGATTAATGCTTTTTGATTAATGCTTTTTGATTAATTCTTTTTGATTAATGCTTTCTGATTAATTATTTTTGATTAATGATTCATAATTCACTAATGGTTGATCCTTTTGAATTTTATG
Organism: Puccinia polysora; assembly: GCA_025617555.3. NCBI lineage: Eukaryota > Fungi > Basidiomycota > Pucciniomycetes > Pucciniales > Pucciniaceae > Puccinia > Puccinia polysora. The sequence continues at coordinate 21,686,924 of CM062621.1, read as the reverse complement.
GTTGATACTTTTGAATTTTATGGTTGATCCTTTTGAATTTTTCAAGTGCAATGTCAATGAAATGCTAAGTGTTCCTCAGTAACGTGAAAAAGTGAATGCAATGATCTTGGAATCTCCAGATCATGAGAAAAGCGGAATATTGAAGTATATCATTAAGAAGATTACAAAATATTGATTGAAGCCAAGACTTGAACCTAAAGTCTTACAATCAAGTAGGGACAAGCCAAAATTGACAGACATGCGGCAAGAACCATCTTGGTTTGGAAATTTTGAAAAACAACTCAAGGCGGAAAAAAGGACTTGAAGGGCTCTAAACAAGAAAAGACAAAAGATTTTAAGTCTTTTCTTTTGGGATATGTTCATTTTTTTTGGTTTAATGAACTGAGTTACTAACTATTGATGAATTGTTAGTCAAAGTTGGAATAATCTGAATTTTAATTTCATAGTTCAGAGGAAGAGACTGAAATTGAATCAGGATAACTTAATTTGGAATCAGAATCCTCTTCAGAGGAAGAGAAAGTGCAGAAAAGCTCAACCATAAGCGCATCTTTGGTGATTATTCATTTAATTGATCTAATTAAATAAATGAGTCTAAGTTAGTTTTCATGATAGGAACCAAGTGTGAAATACCTCAATCAAATACAAAAGAAATTCCATAAGTTTTTGGGTGAGGTTTGGGATCCAATTGGAGATGGGAATTGTGCATTTATAGTCATTGCTAAATTGAACATGGTTGGTTTAAAGTTAGGGAGGAAATGATTGAAACATTAGAGAAAAATAAAGCATGCTACATTAAGATTCTTGGTGGTGAAAACAAGGTTGAAAATATTAAAAAAAGACTTGAAGTTGAAGACATCAATGAAAAAATTCCCTCCTCAAAATGGCTGGCTAAATTAGACATGGGTCAAATCATAGCAGCCACATATTCCAAAACTATATGTTTCATTTCATTGGAGTCATGTGATACTTATACTCCAATGAAAAACGGTGTTACTGATCAATCAGATCCAATGTTCATTCCATTTGTAAACAATAACCACTGGGTTCTATTAGTAATTGAGGGAGAAATGATTCCAATCACACCCATTGTAGCAAAAGCACGTTCCTTGATTTATAAAAAAAGCCTCTGGTTGGATTGATCATCTAAAAGATCAACTGCAAATGTATTCTAGATTATAGAGATTATAGAATTTTATTTAATTTCATCATTGGGTTTCATATAAATTGTGATTCTAATGCAGCTAACAAGTTCTATTAATATTAAGGGTTATCACATTTTGAACATCATTATGTTGAGTGTTTTGAGTTAACATCATTATATTGAGTTTTTTGAATGAGAGTTTAATGTTAAGTCAGTTCAAATTGTGTTGGGATGATTCCATCACAAGCTTAACTTATGTTAAGCTTGGGATGGGATCAGCTTAACACAAGTTGAACTTGTTTTTTTTTTGGTGTTATTACTTTAGGGCTGATCAAAAGACTTGAATTTTTGCGGGCACTTTTACTTTAGGGATGGTCAAAAGAATTCTTTAATTTTTGGGCCCTTTTACTTTAGAGCTAGTGAAGCTGAAATTACTTTAGGGCTTGTCAAGTTACTTCTATTTTTTTTTTGTGTTTTTACTTTAGGGCTTGTCAAGTTACTTGTCTTTTTTTTTGGTGTTTTTTACTTTAGGGCTAGTCCAGTTACTTGTGTTTTATCTGGGTCTTTTTACTTTAGGGCTAGTCCATTGGATAGTACCAGTTTTTTTTTTTTTGATTTTTATTTATTTGTTTTTTTGATTTTTCTAACCAAAAAATGAACATTCTTTGATTTTTTTGTTGATTTCTGTTTTTTTGGAAGGTTTATTTAGTTTATTGGTTGTGTTAGTACCCTTTCATTCCTTTTACTTTTTTTTTTTTTTTGCTCACCGCGGTTTGATGCCATGTGGGATGCCAAACCACTAAATTTGAGCCATTTACAACTCCACACGGCTCAAATGTAGTTGTGTGGAAGTCCACACGGTGGCAGACCAGGCTGGGTGGGCCGCACGACTCCTTGAGCTGTGGGGGTTGTACACGGCTCAAATTGGACTGTGTGGCGTGCCATATGGTCTATTTTGAACTGTGTGCACAGCTCAATGAGATGTGAATTTAAAATTACCCATTTATAAAAGGTAACATGTTTGTGAGGAAAATTCACTCACCTCATTTTATCATCACCTGCAACTCTTGCACTTGAATCTTCCACAAATTAAATCATAACCTCATATTTTTACATCCTCAAACCAAAATTATTTTTCTCAGATAATCACATGCAGAAAGGCCTGAGCTTAAAAATCACAGTTATCACAAATTGAAAATTCCTGTTCTTGTCACTGAAAATTCATCACCCACAATAATCATTTCCAAAAGATAATCTCCAACTTCCATTTTGATTTATTTTAAAAAATCTTATTCTTCAAACCTCAAAAATAGATCATCTCCTAAAAAAGACAATACCTTCTGAGATTTTTGAGTGGATCTTGTATTCCTTTGATCTTACTTGCACTCCAAAATATTAAAGAAACCTCTCCGACTCAATAAATCACTAAGATAATCTTGCTTGGGTCAACAGAAAATTCCAGAACAATGAATCCAATATTGCACAAGCAAACTCCTGGAATCTGAAATCCAAAGGTTTAACTTCTGAAGATTTAATTTCTCAGCACAACCAATGACTCAATTTAAATTGATAATGAAATTCAACCTGGTTATGCCAGTTTAACCTCTAGAAAAAAGTAAAACCAACCCCCTTTTTCCTGTAAACCTCTGATGCACAAATCCTATTTTCAATATTTTTGTGTTCCAATCTAAAATGAAACCTATAAAATTAATAAAAATTTCCTCTTTTCAAAAGATGTCTCATTTTTTCTTTTTGCCAAAATGATGCCTCTGTCATATAAAGGCATCATTTTGGTAATTATTTTTATTAAAATCACACCAAATTTTATGTCCCCCCTCAACGTGCTGGGGGGTAGGGGCTGGCCCTTCTGGAAGAAAACCTGCTGGGTGGCAGCAGAGCTTGCAATTGAAACCATGAAGCCCCATGGTTTATATTTAATGTGCAGTTTTTATAGGCTGGTCAAAACCATGGCTGCACATTTTGGATTTCCAGGCCAAAACAACACAGCACCGGTTGTGTTTACAACAAGGTCAAAAACATGGGGCTTCATGGTTTCAACTTGGAAATCAAGATTTCTATGCAATTTGTTTAGATGGCCAGTTTAAAACCCAAAACTGGATAGATTCACTCATGAATTCATCATATGAAACCTTGGAAGTCTTTTCCTCTTGTCAACCTAAACCAGTATCTTTGGGTAGAAATATCCACCATGTGTACATAATGGATTGCAAATACAAGACAAGATGCTATATATTTCCCTGGATGTAATTTATTGAAATGGCTTCAAAAGGCAAACCATTTTCAGTTGAATTTTTCCAGGTGAAAAATGAAAACCCACAATAATGTTCTTAGGCTTTGTTTCAACTCAGATTGATTTGGTCTGAGGGAGATGTCCCCAAAGTGTCTGTAAGAAACAGAGATTTGGCTCTTATGAATGCAATAGAGGATAGATTTGGTTGTGGTGGTGTTTCCCAAGGATAAATTGGATATGATTCAAAATTTTTTAATATTTTGACAGATGGAATTGAAGAACCTCATCATCAAATTTTTCAAATCATTTTTACTTGACTTATAAAACAGAAAATATTGGGAAGATTAAAAATATTTTTCAGATCTGAGGATCTCTGGGATTCATTTATCTCTTGTTGAAAAATATTGTTTGGGTCAAGATTTACAAAGAACTATGAATCCAATTGGTCAATTAGATTTAATTCCATCATGAAATCATAACAGAAGTTGTCACAGTACATCAGGAAAATCTGAATCAAACAGGAAAAAATTTTGGTTCCCTGTGGAGGTCTGAACACTTGCATCTGGGAAATAAAACTAGTTTAAGGGCTGAAGGTTCCCATTATTCCATAAAGTTTTAATCATTTAATTGCACAAGTGATATTTTCAAAGTGCATGGAAGTATCACAAGGGAACTAATGAAACAAAAAAAATAGATAAACACCACCATAGATAACCAATCTTTGAAAAAATTGATGAATTTCCTATTGAAATTTGATTATGTCCACAGAGAAGTTTCTGACCATAAATTGATAAAACAAAAATAAAAATATTGGAATATTCCTCAAGAAAGAAGAAAAAAAATTCACCAGAAATTTAATCAGGTCAATGAGCATCCCTTACATTGATATTTCAGTTGAAATCATTTACTCTGGAAGGCTACTTGACCCCAATGAATGAAATTAACAGTGGAATATTTATATGAATAATGAATATGATGATTAAAGATCTTCATTTGTAATCCAAAAGTTTGAAGAAAAGCACCAATTGATTTTCAGTGGTGTCAGAAATGTTCTTTCAGATAGGAAAATCCAGATTTTAGAACAAATTTAAATGTTATTTTCTGGAAGCTACAGGTTAAAAAAAGTTTCAAGTATTGCACATCTAAAATATAAAAGTTGAAGGCAACAATCCCAAGATAAAAGGAATAATGACTATTCAAAAGAAGGTTGCCTTCATTGTTTGAAAATGAAGAAAAGATTTTTCAATAGAAAATCAGGGAAAAACATATCAAGAGAGTAATGATGAGGCAGGAAGTGGACAGGGAAATGAACAGGGATTTTTAGAATAAAAGGACACTGAAGGAAGATGAAAAAATCAGGAGGGCTAGCAATGTAGTAATTTTGAAGTAATCCAAAGAGAAGCTGAAAATCAGGCAAGATTAGAGAGGGAAAGAAAGTATGGTTGAGATAACCAAGAAGCAAAAAAAACAGGAAAGATTAGAGAGGGAAAGAAGATATATTGGAGATATGAAAGCAAGGCAATATATATGAAAAAATGGAGAAGATCTGAAAGAAAGGGAAGATTTGAATTTTTAAAAAAATGTTGAAGATCAGGAGGAAAGACAAAATTTAGATGAAAAACATGCTGAAGATCTGAATGAAAGGAAAGATTTGAATCCAAAGATAATATCTGGAAAAACACAAAGAAGAATTGAGAAGGAAAGAAATACAAGCAATAAGTAAAAAACATGAAGATAAATTGAAAAAATATGAAGATAAATCAAAAAAATATGAGAGAATAAAAGCTGAATCAGAAAAAATGAAAATTCTAGCCCTTAGAGCTTAATATGGGAGTTCCAATTTTCCTGAAAAGAACCTGCAGGCTTACTTAAATCAATCCATGAAACAGTTTCAGTCCTTTTCAATGGCTACTATTCCATTTAAATCATCTTAAAATTATTCTTTACAAGTAAAATATCATTCCAATTAATCTATTTCTATGAGGACAAAGAGGAGTAGATTTATTTTTCAGCTTCAAAGTGGTTTTTGCAATTATTTTTAATCTTTCTAGGATCCCACAAGCAATTATAATTTTTTTTACTATGCTATAGATTTCAGGTTGGGGAAACTTCTCAGGTTTCAGAAATAAATAAAAATTAGAATTGGAAAGAATGAAGGCCTTTTATTGAGTCATTTGGAAGAAATTTGGTGATCCCTTGGATTTTGATCAAGTTTTACAAAGCATTGATCCTGATGGTGTGAATGTTTCTACAACAAATTGGATGAGGTTGCCACATTTGTTTAATTATCTTAAAAAATTTCATGAACAATAAATAGTCTGGATCTCTAAGGCACAATCATTAAAAAACTACCATTTTGATTTTCATGTAAATAAAAATAACTCTTATTTTATTGCTTTTGTGGATCGATTTCATTTTATAGCCTTGGAAATTAGTATAGAGGGAGTTTTTTTCAAGAATGATTTTCAAATGCCACCTGTTGATCAATTTTTGTAAAAAAAAAACAGTTACAGGAGGGTTGTTGATAGCAGTGAAATAGAATGTGAGAAAAGTGAAATAGAATGTGAGAAAAGTGAAATAGAATGTGAGAAAAGTGAAATAGAATGTGAGAAAAGTGAAATAAAATGTGAGAAAAGTGAAATAGAATGTGAGAAGTGCTTGATTCTGTTGAGGAAATTATCTCCCCCATTAAAGCATAGTTGTATTGAATTGAGTTGAAAGGCGTTCTTTTTGGTTATATTGTTTGTTTTTTACAAGGAAAATAATTTTTTAATTAAATTTTATTTCATTAATAATTTATTATTATTATTATCATTATTATTGTTTTTTGGAATTAATTAACTGAACTTTGCCTACCCCCTGTCCAGACGCGGCTGCAGCCTCTTTCACCAACCTTCCTCTTCCCATGAACCCACTGACTTACCTACTCCTCTTCACATGCTCCACTCCCTCTCCTAAACTTTTCCCCCCGCCTCTCAACTTCCTTCTTCCTTCCCACTTCTCTATTGTCTCCCCTCCTACTTCTTCATTGCCCTTCCCCATCCTCATTGTCTTCTTGCCCTAAATTACCTCAAGAACAACAGCCACCAATCTTTATGCCGCTTCCAAACCACCAACTTCTTTGGACTCAAACTTCAACTCCTGTGTGCCTTCTTCCCTGAATTAAGCCTCAACTAGAAATCACTCTCTTTTTCATATTTGGTGAGGAAGATTATTGCAGACTGTCTTTAGGATGATCCACTCCACCCAATATCTTCCTTCTTTCAGTCTTCCCTGCTTTTTCTCCTCCACCCCACTTTATTTTCCTAGTCATGCTTTATTTATCCACTGAATAGAAAATGCATGGTGTGTAGTGATCCTCCCCCTCATGGGATCTTCCTTTCCTTTCTTTCATTACTTGGTGTCTCTGAAATTTCACCTTTGTAATAGTCTGGTTCTACTTCTGTTATCTCTTCTGAAATACAAACTTTTGGTTTCTTCAAAAATGACAGTTGAAACCAGAAGACCTCCATCAGAACTCAGACCAGATGCAAGCATGGACCTCATTAACCCAACAATCTTAAAAAATACCATTGAAGCAATCCCCTTACTCGCAGAGGACAACTTCACAATCTGGAGGACTTGGATGAATGCCCTACTTAATCTGGCCAAACTCAAGGATCTAATGGCCAAGGAGGGCCCTCTAACTCCTGAAGAAAACACTTTATTTACCTTGATAATTATTTCCAAGCTCTCCTCCACATTTTATTCCAATATAATCATGTTGCAGAATGAAGAAAACGCAAAGGCCATCTGGCAGGCCTTGCTCAAGCATTTTGTGTTCTCAAAGCTGGAAAATAAAGCTCAAGTGTATCAAAACTTCAACTTGATCAATTTTGAAAAAGAAAACATACAACCTTTTATCAAAAAGATCAAGAATGGCATCACTTGCCTTCAGAAAATTGCTATTTTCCTTCCTACTGACATCCTGGCCTACATGGTCCTTGATAAACTGCCCTTTACCCCCTTGGTGAAAAGCATACACCAGTCCATAACTCACTCCTCTGTGGTGTCTGAGATCACTCCCAACACAGTCCTGGATCACCTCCACTTTTACCTCAAAAAGCAAAAAATTTCAGGTTCCCAACCCTCCAGCAGCTCCTCCCTATCTCTGTTCATGGATGCTTCACTCAAGTGCAAGCCCAACAAACACAACAAACTTGGAAACCATCACAAAAACTCCTGCTGGATGTTGTAACCCCATTTACCCCCATCCTTGACAAAAAACAACTGGACCCGCTGGAGGAGACCATGTCAGCTACTTATCCAAAACTTTGGAAACTAAAACTCTGTTATTCATCATTGACTTGGGATCCTCCAATCATATGATCTCTGACTTGGATTTCTTTGACTTTATAGAATAAAAATACCAAGGATCAATAAGTACAAGATGCAGACCATGCACTCTGGAAATCAAAGGAATTGGCAGTGTTACCTTGAAAATGGAATATTAATGAATTTTCCTGCGGAATTTGCTCTTTGTTCCCTCTTGGTTGGCTAACCTTCTATTGCTTCATCATCTAATACTTGACAACTACCAAGTCCAATTTCTACCCAACCAAATTCTTGTCAAATGTGATTCTTCTGTTGTCTGCAATGGATTTTACAGTAACCACATACCTTACTTGTGGCTAAGACCTTCCTATTCAGTCTCCTCCTTCCTGAATTGTGCTGAGCTCCTTCATAAGTCCATGGGACACGTCAGCTATAATTGCATCTGCCATAAGCTCAACATCCCCATTAAAAAGGAAACAAACTGCAAATCCTTCTCAGTGGCTAAGACAACTATGGCATTGTTCAAAGAATAAAAATCCAGAGCTAGCAGAGTATTTAAGGAACTTAATCTGGACACAGTTTGCCCTCTCCCGCCTTCATCAATTGGACACAAGTACTTCTTGAAAGTTTTGGACTCCCACTCCCAGTAATGCGCCACTCTCCCCATCAAAGGAAAAGACAAGATACCCAAGAAACTCATCAGATGCATAGAGATTGAGTCCAAGGTCTTGGCTACTATTCTTGGATTCTTCACTCCAATAGAGGGACAGAGTTTTTTAACAGAAGAGTGTTTTATTTATGTAACTTGTAACACATCAAACATTGCCTTGTCAACCCTAAAACCCCTCAACAAAACAGTCTAGCAGAGAGATTCAACCACACCATCCTGGGCTCCCTTTGCACTATCATTCTGGACTTGTATTTTGCCCTTTCTCTTTGGAACCAACTGTTTCACTCCTCCAAACTGACACTCAGTCAAATTCCTACTTTTAAATTCAAACAATCCCCTTAGAAGGTGTTCAAAAACCATTTTCTACCCCTCTCCTACTTTCATGCCATTGGCAATCCCGTCACCTTCCTCTTTTATCCCAAATAAACCAGAAAAAAGCTGGATACTCCAGGTTTCAAAGGTATGCTTTTAGGATATAATCCAGAAATTTAGTCCTATGGCATCCTGGCCAGAAATGAAAAAATTGTTGACAAAAAACACGTGTGCTTCCTTGAATTCAATAAAATTTCACCTACGTCCCAAAATCACTCTGAAAATCTCTTACTTCCTATCCACAAAAAAAATCCTGAATGCTTGATGTACAAGAATACCTTCAAATCCTCCATAATCTTTGCCAACCATCAATCAGAAAATCAAACTGAATCTTATTCTGAAGATATCTTTGAAACCATGGTTGACGCGCAGAATCTTGAATCCAATCCTCCTTCTCTCCCTACTCCAATGGGTAGAGTTCTGCGCAAGAAAAAACTCAACATACGCCCTCTAAGTGCAGTTAGTGCACCCCCTTGGCTGATCAGAAGAAATTAGTTGAGGCCAAACTGGTGGAGCTGAGGAACTTCAAGGATCATGGGGTCTGGGAGGACTTTTCTGGTACTCCTGAGAGATTCCTAAACAGAACCTGGGCTTTCCGCAACAAACCTGCAACCATTGCTGCTACCGACAAGAAAAAAGCAAGGCTGTGCATTTGGGGGTTTGTAAAGGCCCCCAGAGTTGAATTTAGAAACACTTTTTCTCCCACCAGAAAATTCCCATCCCCCCTACTGCTGGTGATCTTTTCTCTCAAAAAGAAACTGACCATCAGAAAATTCAACGTGAAAAGCACCTTTCTGTATGCTCCCCTCTCCAAAGAAATCTTTATCAAGAATCCCAAAGAATCAAATCACACAGCTCCTTTCCTGAAACTAAAAAAGTTTCTCTATGAATTACAACAGGCTCCGCTCAACTGTCAAAAACTTCCACTGATTGGCTGAAATCTATAGGCTATCAGCAATTGGAGTTGGACACCTGCATATTCCATAACCCCTGTTCTCAATCATATCTGTTTTTTCACATCAACAACTTGGTTGTGGTAGGCAACTTGGACTCCTTTCAATCCCTCTTCCTACCCCACTTTCCAGACTCCTCAGCTCATGCTCCTGGCTTGCTTCCTGGCATGGACATCTGTGTCAATTGATCCACCTGCACCTTGGCTCAGACAAAATTGCTCAAAAAGGGGCTTGAATTGCTGAAGCTGGAGTTGGGCAACTCCTTCCTCACTCCCCTCTCTCAAAAAATACAACTCACTCCTGCTGAAAAATCTGATGCAGAGGCCTTCTCCAAACTCAATATCAACTATTGAACCTTCACGGGAATGTTCATCTATCTGGGCCTGCAGGACCTGGACAGACCTGGCCATTGCTACATCCATTCTATCCTGCTTCAATCACTGACTGGGACTTTCCCACTGCAAGAAAGTTCTGCACTGCTGGAAGTATCTCAAGGGCACAATGCATCTCTCTTTTACTCTTTTGCCAAAGCCCAACAGAGAAAATGATATTTTTTTCTACTCAAACAGCACCTGGGGAAGTGACCTCCAAAACAGAACTTCTCAAAGAAGCTCCATATGTTTCTGGAAATCTTTTCCCATAATATGGAATAGCAAAAAGCTAAAGCTGATCTCAATGTTGCCCACTGAGTCCAAAATGGGTGCCCTCATGGATTGCATTCAAGAAAATCAGTGGCTCTGCCACCTCATCAAAGAGTTATGGGGAAAACCTCCTGAACCTTCTGTCTTTAAAATCAACAACAAGGGACTGCTGTACAAGGTAAAGCACTTTGTATCTATTGCCAAGACCAAAAATCTTGACATAAAACTCAATTTTTTCTGAAAGAAAGTCAAAATTGAATCCATTGTAGTAAAATTATTCAACTCCTCAATCATGTTTGGCAATCCACTAACAAAGGCGTCAAACTATCAATCTCTATTGAATCCTCTGAAATCATGATATGCCCTGTGAGGCTGGGTTCCCTGTTCTCAAAAACGTCCTCTGACCAAATATCTGGGCATGTTTGAATAAATTGATTTCCCTTTGCCTACCCCCTTTCTAGACGCATCTAGGGCTTCTTTCACCAACCTTCCTGTCCCCATGAACCCACTGTCTTAACTACTCCTCTTCACACTCTCTGCTACCTCTCCTACACTTTGCCCCTGCCTCTGATCTTCCTTCTTCCTTCTCAATTCTCCATTGTTGCCCCTCCTACTTCTTCATTGCACTTCCCCATCCTCATTTTCTCCATTCCCTAAACTCCCTCAAGAACAACAACCACAAATACTTATGCTGCTTCCAAACTACCAACTTCTTTGATTATTATTATTATTATTATTATTATTATTATTATTATTATTATTATTATTATTATTATTATTATTATTATTATTATTATTATTATTATTATTATTATTATTATTATTATTATTATTATTATTATTATTATTATTATTATTATTATTATTATTATTATTATTATTATTATTATTATTATTATTATTATTATTATTATTATTATTATTATTATTATTATTATTATTATTATTATTATTATTATTATTATTATTATTATTATTATTATTATTATTATTATTATTATTATTATTATTATTATTATTATTATTATTATTATTATTATTATTATTATTATTATTATTATTATTATTATTATTATTATTATTATTATTATTATTATTATTATTATTATTATTATTATTATTATTATTATTATTATTATTATTATTATTATTATTATTATTATTATTATTATTATTATTATTATTATTATTATTATTATTATTATTATTATTATTATTATTATTATTATTATTATTATTATTATTATTATTATTATTATTATTATTATTATTATTATTATTATTATTATTATTATTATTATTATTATTATTATTATTATTATTATTATTATTATTATTATTATTATTATTATTATTATTATTATTATTATTATTATTATTATTATTATTATTATTATTATTATTATTATTATTATTATTATTATTATTATTATTATTATTATTATTATTATTATTATTATTATTATTATTATTATTATTATTATTATTATTATTATTATTATTATTATTATTATTATTATTATTATTATTATTATTATTATTATTATTATTATTATTATTATTATTATTATTATTATTATTATTATTATTATTATTATTATTATTATTATTATTATTATTATTATTATTATTATTATTATTATTATTATTATTATTATTATTATTATTATTATTATTATTATTATTATTATTATTTGAGATATAAAAAATTTTGTTACTTTGAATTATGAAATAAATAGTTTAAATTAAAGAAAAGAAGCAAATTTAAGAAATGGAAGTGAAAGAGGAGATTTAATTAGAAGTTTGATGGGATTAGATGAGATGGAATATAATGGATATTGTGAATGGGATTTGAAGGGATGGAATTAAGATTTGCAAGTTTTGCAAGGGTATTTTGCATTAAAATCTTGAAACAAATCAGGAGAGTTGGAAAGGTGATGGGCTGGTTCCAAAAAGGTGTGATCCTTGTTGGACTGGAAGCCAGTCCATGGAAAAAGTTATTGAAGTTTTCCTTTGTGTAACCTTTTATCCAGAATACGGCTTACTTCCCACTCTAAATGATCTTTGACATTGACTGGTTCAGGAGGGGGATGATTCTTTCCCGGGTATAGGACTCAAGCTGGCTCCAGGAGAGAAACATGAAAGAACGGGTGGATACCTTTCCACTTTGCAGGTAAGGTGAGTGTAAAAGGGTTGGGAGGGTTGACTGATTTGACTTTGAAGGGGCCAATTTATCTTTCAGAGAGTTTTTGGGTTGGGAAAGTACTGGAATATTGCAAGTGTCAACCCATACCTGATCTCCTCCTGAAAAGGTTGTTGCTGTAGTGCAAAGTCATTCTGCTTGCTCCTTGTAGCGCTGTTTTGCTTCTTTGATGTTGGATCAGAGTTGCAATTTGAGGGATTGAATTTAATTAAAGTAGTTGTTAGCGGGTTGAGAAGGTGCTACCTGAATAGAAGCAAAATTTGGGTTTCTACCATAAAGAGTCTGGAAGGGAAACTGTTTGGTGGAGGAATGAGTGGATTAGTTGCAGGCAAATTTGGCTAATGGAAGCCATTGCAACCAGTCTTCCTGTTGATAGGCAAAATAAATTCAAAGATACTTTTTGAGGATCTGGTTCACTTGCTTGGTTTACCCATCTGTTTCCTGGTTGTAAGCTGTTGATAAGTTGCAAGTGATCTTCAAATATTGGCATATCAAGGTCCAGAAGCTAGAGACAAACAAATATCCACAATCACTAACTATATTATCAGGGAGGCCATGTTTTGAAAGCGCAGATTCTAAAAATAAATTAGCTAGGTCTTCCAAAGAGGAAATTACAGTACTGTGAAGAAATAAAGCCATCTTCAAGAAGCAATCTACTACTACTGAAATAGCATCATAACCACCATAAATAGGTAATTATGAAATGAAATCCATTGACAACAAGTGCCAATGAATAGGTGGGAGAGGAAGATGCTGAAGCAGCCCATACTTCTGGTGTTTTGAGGACTTGTTACAATTGCAATCATAGCATGCCCTAACATAGTATTTTACTTCCTTTGTCATACCAGGCCAATAGAAGCCTCCTGCAATAAATTGATAGTTTTTATCCTGCTCATTATGACCAGAAATTGGAGAATAATTCCAAGACTTGAGGATATCTAACTTAATGCCAGGATTATCAGGTACTACTATACAGTATTTATAAACTAAATAATCATTTTTTTTAATACTATAGTTACTTTCTAATAATTTTGCACTCTTTCAAAGTTTGTTACACTTGGGGTCTTCGATTTGAGCTTTTCAAAGTTCAGAAGCTGTTTCTGAAAGGTGAGTGATGATTGAACTGAGTTGGGAATACTGAGTAGAGAAGAGTGTCCTAAACTTTGCAGGGTTGTTATAGGCAAAGGATCTCCCCCCCCCCCTGGTTAAATGTTGTCCCCACGTGATAAAGCATCAGGAACTACTGCCTGTTTCTCAGAGTGGTCCATGATTTTAAAGTTGAACTTGAAGAGGTATTTGGCCCAACATGCCTGTCTTCATGTAAGGAATTTTGAGCTCATGAAATATTTAAGAAAATTGTGATCAGTTAAGACCTTTCAGGGTTCCATGAGACTCAAAAGGTATGAGTGCCATTTCTTCAAGAAGTAAAAAATTGCAAGAATTTTCTTTTCATGAATCTTGTAATTTAGCTCTGCAGCAAGCAACTTGCAAGATTTGAAGGCTATGGGATGAAAGTGAGATGAAGAGGAAGAAAAATGCAAGATTACTCCTGCAATTGCATAGTTGCTTGTGTCTTTTTCCAAAATAGTGCAAGCTATCTTGTTAAAATGGGAAAGTATAGTAGTAGTCATGAAGGATTTCTTTAGAGATTCAAACTTGAAAGCAGCTTTTTCAGTAAAAACAAAATGAGTGTATTTTTGAAGAAGGTTAGTAATATTAACAGTTTTCTTGGCATAATGCTCAATAAACCTCCTGTAAAAATTACTGAAGCCAAGGAAAATTTGAAGGGATTTGGCGGAAGAAGGTGCGTTCCAGTCCAGTATGCGTTGGCTTTTGGTGGGGTCTATCAATATTCCTTTCTGCAAGACTACAAAACCTAAAAATTGAAGAGAATGGGTATGAAATTTTCACTTAGAGGCTTTTGCAAACAGGTTATTCTTTCAAAGTTGCTGCAACACCTCTTGCACATGTGTGATGTGATCCTGAAGAGTTTTTGAGTTTAAAAGTATATCATCCAGATACACCACAAGGTATTTCTCTACAAGGTCATAAAAAATGTCATTGAAAAAATGTTGAAAAGTGGAAGGAGTGTTTCAGATGCCAAAAGGCATGATGGTATACTTGTAACTGCCAAAAACTTGTTCTCATTGCGTTAAAATAATCATGAATCTTTGCAATGCAAATTAGGTTATAGGGGCTTCAAATTTCTTAATTTTAGAAATAAGCAGCTCCATTGACAAGAGTCAGGAGGTGCAGCATAGGTGGTACCAGATAGGGATTCTTCCAGGTTACCTGGTTCAGTTTCCTGCAGTCAAGGCAAAGGCAAAGGCCACCATCTCTCTTTGGGAAAAATATGATGGACAAGTTGGTTTTTTAATTTCTTGGTCAAGGAAACCATTTCAATACATTTTCTGCAATGTATTCTTGAAGCGCAGTTGATTCTTGCTTTGAGAGAGAGTAGACTGGTCTGGGTGCCAGAGGTGGGCCAGTAAGTTCAATCCTGTGATCATAAGGACAGGAGGGAGGTAGTTTATCTGATTTTACAGCTGAAAAGACATCAGAAAAGTCATGGTAAACCAAAGTTACAGACTCTCAAATGATTTCTAAATCTTCAATCTTATCATATTTGAGCACTGGATTTGAAGATCTTGCACAATGCAAGAGGCTTAGGGAGCTCAAATTACACCGTTTGGTAGGTGCCTGTTTCTCTTTGAAGAAAAAAGCAAGAGGTAAGTTTTACAAATAAGCCATAACTCCTAAATCTGAAGAGGGAACTTAGGAATGAAGGTGAGCATATTGCAAATCTCCTGGAAGAAAATTGTGGTCCAACTCAATGAAAGTGTCAGGTAGGCTTTTTAATTCCTGTTTGACAGAAATTTTGGTGTCCTGGGTTTGCAAGGTTTGAAGGTTAATTACTCCTTCTTGACAATTCACATCTGGATTCCAGTAAACTAGGAAGTCATGGCCTAGAATGGTGTTTTCCATTCCAGGGATATCCAAAACAAATAAATCTCATTCAAATCTGGGGAAATTTGAAAATGAAAAGGTCCATTTTGCCTTTTGGGAAAACCAATGAGACGGTTCTTTTGCACTACTTACTAAATAAATGGGAAAATTATCTATCTTGGAACGTGTAAGATTTTTGGAAGTGGCAAAAGATGAACTTAAAAAAGAATCATTAGCACCAGAAATGGAAGATGAAAAATCTTGAACTCAGAGCACCAAGTGACTTGCCAGTGCAAAGTTTGACTTGCTGTAATTTAGATAATTTTTAGTTTTCCTTGCAAGTATCAGAAAAACTAAAAGCAAATTTTATGGCTTTCTAGCCACTCTACACAACTATTCAAATCATGTTTTCCTCCACCATACATACATGACACCTCATTTTCCCTCCTTTTCTGTTCCTTTTTCCAGAGCATCCCAGTTTCCTTGTCCAGGAATTTTGGAGTTTCAGCAACAGTTTTTGCCTTTGGGTTGGAGTTTGAGGTTGGATTTGGTTTGGAGTGTTTTTGATTATTCAAATTTTGCTTTGAAGAGTGTCTGCCTGTGGACCTAAGGTTGACAACCCATGGTTGTTTTTTCAAGAGTGGTTCTTGTCATGATAGTCATTATCAAGCTCAATCAGCAGGTCAATGAATTGCTGAAGGGAGGTTGTCTTATGTACCCCAACTGCAAGCTGTTCAATTATACGTGCCAGTAAACCCTTTTGAAAGTGAAATAAAATTGTGGCCTTGTTTGATTGGATGAAAGACTGCAAGGTTTGGAGATGGAAGATATAAAGGAAAAATCTACTATTCTCTTTCACAACTAGATTATTAAGTTTATATTTGGTGTTTTGCACTTTTTTGGGGTTGCCAAACAGGGGATTGGACATTTTGAGAAAGATGGTGATGTGATGTGGGGTGATGAGATGATGATGGGATGTGTGTGATGTGATGGAGATGCATAGCAATGGAGATGTGAAGCCATGGGGATGTGAAGTGTTGGAACTATTCTAACTGTGCCTGAACACACGCGCCTCCTCTCCAGCTCTCCAGGCCGTCACTTGAGTGTCACTGTCCTGCTTTTTCAGCCTTGTCCCCCCTCCTGCTTTGACTCTGTGATCATCCTGGTCTCCTGACTACATCATACCACCTCAATCACTTGCCAACCCCTCAATCACAATATTTTTGACCAATACCATCAACTTTCTCAACTGCTCCCACTCCACCTCCTCTTCTACATTTCTCCTTTCTTTTCTTCTTTCCTTTTTCTTTCTCTCTATCTCCTTCTCTTCTGTCTTGAACTCCGGCTACTATCAAGAACTCAATCCAACTCATTCCAAAGATCCAAAAGCTTGGGTCTTCTCAAGTCCGAGTTCTTCTCATATTTGGTGAGAAAGATTCAACAAACTAAAATCTTTTCTTTAACCCTGGAGCTCATTTCTGTTAAATAGAATCTACAGTTTCCTAAAAAACTCTTTGGCTATCTTGGTTGCTGCTCTCAAGCTATCTAAGTCCTTACTGGACTCTTAACCCCTTTCTGCCTTCTTGTCTTGTCTCTCTCTTCTACTAGTGAACAGCTTGGTGTGTTTTCCTGCCTACTCCTGTTACCTTTGTTTGTCCTCTGACTCTATTTGGCGTTATAGTCTGGTTTTTGGTTCTTTAATAATTTCTAGAAATTGAGGTTCTCTTTTCATGATGAAGCAATGTAGGGGTGAAGCAACAGAGATGGGATGTGTGTGATGCAATGGAGATGGGATTGGTATTGATTTGCTGAGGTGGAGGTGTGGATGGGTGTTTTGCATGTGGATGGTGAATGGATGATATTGTGGGTTTGATGTTTGAAATCTGCCATTCCCATGAAACATGCCATTTTGAAATACACCAGTTAGCGGGTATGTGTATTTCAGAAACCTGCCATTAAAAATGGCAGGTTGGCTAACTCTGATATGCCCTATTAGGGCATATCAGAGTTAAGATTTTTAAAAAAAATGGAGTGGGTGATTTCAGGCATACCCCAACTTCCTTTTCATTTGTAAATATTTTTCCAAGAAGAACACAGCTTCTTTCCAAATTTTGGTAATTTTTTTTTCTTCAAAATAAAGGGTTCTCCCAAAATAAGCCATTTGCATTTTCTTGATTTTCAACTCTGATACACCCTATTGGTTAAATTTTTCTTTTCTTACCAAGGGTACAATTTTGTTCTTGCCTTTGATATTCAGGCCAAAGCTGGTGGACTTGGGAGAAACTTTTTTCCTCCTAATTTCTACTGGATTTCCTAGAACTTCTCTCTCATCTTCTTGGAGTTAAGTCGAAGTATGCCTTTTGTCTTCTTTTTGAGCTCATCAGCCATTAACCAAAACTAGTTCACCCTGTGGGAGGGAGAATTCCCAACCTGAGTAGCATACTCAGAATAAAAGAAAGCATTGTAGTTGGTCTTGTTCCTTAGCCAGTTTCTAAAAATAAAATGATTGGATAGTTTCAGTTGGCCCAAGCCTTTAGCCTGAGACTATGCTGGAGTCAATTTGGCCTATTTGAATGAATGTTCTTGAGGGGTGATGATAAAGATGAAAGGGTATGGTGAGTTTAAGGGCTGTTTGTGGAGTAGTTATGTGGGAAGGTGGTTGGATTTGATCAAATGAAACAGAGTATGTAGATATATTTGGTATTAGAGCTTTGATGACCCAGAGGCAGTGAGATGGATGATGAGAGTAAAAAATGTAAGTGATGGATGGGGGCTGAGGAATTCCGATTTACGTTTCAAGATAACTTGGAGACCCCCGATGAAATAGGTAAGAAACTGATTACCGATCACTTTTTAAATACTCTAGTAATTTATAACAGATGGGCTAGTTGTTTTCAGCTCGTCGGCTCCCAGTCGGCCCAGTTGTTTTGTTTCTGCCCACATCGGCCCCCGCGTTTTACGGCTCAGACAAATCCCAAGGGCCAGTGTCAACTCAGCAGAGCAGCTGAAGGGAGGACCTTGATTATCATCATCATTACCACCAGCAAGCAACACTAGTAGAAACCAGCGAAGCAGAAGCCCAACGATGCAAACTAACCACGAGGATCCAAAGCAGCAACAGCTACCATCTCAGTCATCATCACCCCTAATTCTAATCGATCAGATCGATAACCTGGATAAACATCTCCACTCAACCTTTCGCTCCATCGCAAGTATCATCAACTACAACCTTCAGGTTAAAAACCTCAACATCGCACCTTTCATAGAGCAACCTAATCCTCGGCGACCCCCGAAGGAATTATTGGACAGTCTCAAGCAAAATGTCCTGAACTTCGATCATACCTTAGAACACATGGAAAGACTCACTGTGGGTAAAAAGTCATCGTCCTTTCTCATCTTCACTTCATGCGTTGAGCCCTGCTTGCGAATTCAAACTCATCGCCAATATTATGCCTCAATCTGTAATCAACCAGACGCTTTCGATTGCGATCCTGCAACGAGATCTCACCAAAGCCCGGGAGCTGGAAAGGATACGTAAAGAGACCGAAGCTCAACTCCAGGCTATGGCTCCCATGACCATCGACAAACCGTCTGATAATGCTCCCACCGATATCACAACCTCCAAAACGCCCATCTCAATCCAGGAAGATGATGAAGACGATCAACCTCTGGCAAGCTACTTACCTCCTCCTACTAAAAATCCAACCACCATCGATCTCACTACTCCTACTCCATCACCTCAACCACAACCGCCGTCGCAGCGACCTCCCAATAATACAAATAACCCTTCTACATCTAACCTCAAATCTCAAATCGATCCCACCTCTCTCAACGCTGTCATCCCTTCAGCTTCCCCGACTGGTTTGGCGGTATCTGCAGCACAAACACCCAAGCCATCTGAGGCTGTTGCGATCAAACTATCGCCGGCGGAGTCAAATTCTTTAGCGCAAGCAGATGATAAAGCACCAAAACTAGCCCCTTCAGCTCCTGCTCGATCTACTGCCGACATTGATCGTGATTCAAGCCCTGAAACAGCACTCAGCACTGCGCCCTTGACTGCTTCAAAAATATCAAAAGAAATAGGCGCGAACAAAACGATCGATCAGAGCAACAACAACGAAGCCATCAGTACTGGGGCTGCGGTTGAGATCAAATCCACTTCTGATATTACCGATGGTGACTTGTTTGGGGACGGTAGTCTGTTTGGGAGTAGTCAGCACGGTTCAGTCGGTCCATCACCCTTAAATCAACCAGCAAATCTTAATAACCCCAACTTAATTGAAAAAGATGAAGTCTTGATGACCAGCGATCCTCCGTCTGGTTCGATCCCTCAACCACCCGTTAAGAAAGTAGGTACATCAGCCGTCACACTTGCTGCCAACCCCTCAGATCGTAAGGCTACCCAGGTGCCTGAGCAGAACACAAGTTCAAAACTAAACACGAGCCCTCACAAACTCAATGACCCACCATCGGCTCAAGAATCCACTGCCGCTAATTTGATCATCCATCCTCAACTGAACTCGACGATAGACCAAGTGAGCTCGTCGACGAGCGCAACGGCTCTCATGAGTCAACAGAACGAGGAAGAACTGAATAAATTTTCGACCTCCATCGATCTGTTGGCCACCCAGGCAGATCTCTCCGCCTTCTTAGCCAATTTCCCCAACCTGTCCTCGGCGACCGATCCCAGTTTGACATCCCCACAAACATCGCTCGCAACCAATCTTGCTCAATCGATCCGTCGGTCTCCCATCAGTCCCGAGAAAGCTGACCAGCATTCTCTTCTTAGTTCCACTTCGGTTCACCCATCGAGCTCGACAACTGGTTTGGTTGGACTGGGAATCAATTTGAATCCGAATCATAATGCCTCTCAACCCCCTAACACTGATTCGACCAACGCGATTACTGCCAATTCCAGTACCAGTACTTCTAACGCTGGCCTAGGCCATCTTCATCCCAATCTCACCCCTCACCCCTTAAATGTGCATCAATCCTCGCCGTCTATGAACCTTGACCTATCCTCTCTATTGTCTCAGATATCACCTGATCCATCAAATCTCAAGTGAAATGTATCAAGCCTGCAGTTTGTGTCGGCCCCTCTTTCTTTCACAATCTTTATCTCGGTGCTAAACGCGTGTACTCATGACAAAAATTAAGGTATTTATTAAATTTAATGTGTTGCGTTCTTCCCACCCACCCTCTTTTGCTCTATCAAAGCTTCGGATGCCTGATTTCATTACTTCTGATTGGTTTTAGCCGCTGATGAGAACTCCATCTAGGATTTAGTCTGTGAGCTCTTTGTAATTTCCTTATGTCAAGTGAGTATAGGACAAATAGTAGTGCACCAAAGAGGAAGAGTGCTTCCCGATTTCCTTTTCACAGAACCTGCTACAAGCGCAATATGTATATGTATATCTTGATAAATTTATGATGGCCTTTTAGATCCTTGGTAAATGACTGGGGGGTTCTCTGCCATCTTAGCCTGAAAACCATTGAATGCATGGTGCCAAGAATGCTGGCCTTGCTGCCACTATTTCTACACTGTACTCTTAGTTGCTTCAAGCATTCACATGTATATAAATGTACTGGTTCAGCTGTTTTTTAAAAAAACAACCAAGAAACATGTGAACACTTTTGGTGTGAGCCATTGATTTTTCTTTCAAGATTTCTATACCCCTGTCAGGGATTTAAACTTGATTGCTACACTTGGGCTGTGGTTAAACCGGCAAAATTAAGACCAAAAACCCATAATGAAATCAGGTTTTGACTTATCATAACAGTAATACTGCTACTTTACAATATACTCAAACAATACTGGAGTATTATGAGTAATAAAGCCACACTTCTGGTCTCTTTATAGAGATAAGCGGTCTGGCTGTAACTTAATAAGGCCCAGGGAACACTTTTTTACAACAGTAAACTAACACCCTTTATAGTAACAATAAATATTACAGCTCCAAAGGACTTCCTGCTCAAGCTTGGAGTTGATGAATTGATTATCTGATGATTTTGATACTAAAACTTGAGGAGAGGACCTGGGAAATCTTCTTCTTGAGATTAAGGTATGTGGGCTTTTGAACTCTTGCCATATCCTTGGATAAATAATAAGTAATAAATACCTGAGGAAGGGGCTATAGTGAAAAGAGCCTACTCTTTTATTGTAATAGGGGCCATCAGAGGGCTCAAGGGATCATCAAGGGATTACAAGGCTCTCTGTGGTTTTGTCTTCAAGGGCCCAAACCCCATTGAATCATCCCAAAGGATAAATTAGGCACAAATACTCCTTGGGGCAGATTTTGATTGTAGAATTTTAATTTAAATGCCAGAAGGTTTATTGGTCAGTATTATGACTTACAAATCAACCAGTTTGAAGGTGAATCAGACTCAGAAAACTTATGAGTCAATATACAACACCTTATACCCTTACCTTTGCAGGGGCTTATCCACAAAAGCCATGTATCTTAGTTATACATATCAAGTATGTATACTTTTTGTAAATCATCCCACAAGGTTTATTCCATTCAGATAAGCTTGGTGTTCTATTTATGGATTTTTCTGCAGTACAGATTTAACTTAATAAGGTGTTAATGAATATCAAATAAAATTAATTTTATAAAATTTTTCTACATTATGGGATATGGATTGTAAAAAAAAAGATCCCAAAAGAAGTAAGCAATTCTGTGAATCTGTATTCCATTGATTTTGATGCACCTTGTTCCTAATAAGTTGGTTCAAAGGTATGTTTGATCCCCTTCTTGATAATATGCATTGTCAAGGTTTTTGTTCCATAATTAATACTTATGAAAACATACTTATCAAATATTATCAAAATTCATGATCCAATTAAAAAAGACTTTATGATAATTTATCCTGGGCTCTATGGTAGTTTGAACCAGTGTCCTTGGTATCAGGAAATGGAATAATGAGCCAAGTAATTAAGAAATATACTAAAAAGACATGTGAGTTGTGCAGAAATTTGAACAACTCTATTTTTCTTATGGCTGACAACCCCTCAGTGAATTGCTCCAAATATTCACCTATACATAGATACAGTTGATATTTCACTCATAATTGCACACATAGATCCTGTGGGAGTTGTTGAAGATGTAGTGATCCGTCTCACTTACACTTACTCATGGCTGTGAAGACTTTAAATTCAATCACCTCAGAATTTCCAGCTTCTCATCTTATTGTTTCCAATGGGTTCACTCACCAATGAGCAACCTAAAAATTGACCTCACCTCAAAATTCAAGACTCAAATTTTGAATCAATACTTGCAACTTACGCCCAAACTTCTTTCTTTGTACCACTTCTGTTTATTTTCTCTCTCAATATCTATAGTCATAATTGTAATCATAACCTCTCAGATCCTGATTTGTGTCCCTGGTAATATTTCTCATTTTATTTGTGGTTCTGCCACCTCAATCTCATGAACTTATCTTGTCAATTTTTTGGTTTTTTCTTTTTGTTGTCCTCAATTTCATCCTTATTCTCTTCAGTGAATTCATTCATCATCACTGTTCAAACAAGCTCCTCTTGGTATGCCATTAGTATTTTGCTTTATTGTTTTCTTCACTTTATTTTTCTCTTATGTGCTCAAATTTTTTTAATTTTTACCAGTACTCAGTATTGAACATAATCAATCTCATCACTTTAACATGGTTAAAAGCCAAAAAATTGACTTGACTTGACTGGGGAAGGAATCAACCTATCAACATGGACATATTTTGGGAGGCTATGTTGAAGATGGCATTGGAGATCATTCCAATGCTTGAAGACAAAACCTATGGCATCTGGAAGAAGAAATTCATCCCATTTTAGACATAAAGGATGCAAAGTGGAAATCAATGAGATCACATAAATCTTAGTACCTAACATAAAAAAAAACTGAAACTTTCAATAATCTCAAAAATGCACACCACAACTGATGACAGTATGGTTACTTCAGAAAACCAGAATTTGGAATTCAATCATCAAGAATTATTCCTCTGTGTAAGCTTCACATGGAAAGGAAGTATTCAATGACTTTATATTGCAAATTCAATGCTACAGATATCAAGGATTTCATCATGAGGGCAAAGGATCAAGGATTTCATCATGAGGGAAAAATTCTGATTAAAGAAATTTTTGTAAGTGGGAATTCAGCAACCTGATGATGTCATAGATTACCTACTTCTCTACAGGTTTCCTGCAATCATGAAAGATTTCAAAAAACAAATTTTTCACACATGTAAGGAAATCTCTGTTGGCTTTGTTTTCAAACATTTAAACCAACTTAAAAATGAATCAAGGGCTCAAAGTCAATCAATAATTAATCTCCTAAGAACAAATTGGAATTTTTTTGGTTTGAATTCAAGTCAGTTGACCCAGAAATCACAGTTATAATCAAGCAGGGAAAATGATGAAAGAAATAGATGCATCACTTGGTGCCACAATCCAAACCAAGACAAGTACCACTTTGCACATCACTGCTGGAATCTAAATCAAAAATTTTCTCCTGACTAGTGGAAGAAGATCAAGTCAAATGGAAAGAAAAAAACCTAAAATCCAAAAAATCCAAAGGAAATCTTTCTGCTCACTACCTTGCCCTACTGAAATTATGGGTCAACCACAGAAACCCCAATAAAAAATTTCTTCTTGAAAGCAGAGAATTGGTTTATATGATCAATGACAGTTTACATTTTGGTGAAATGGCCCCATTCACTGGAGCCTTCATCAAAAAAAGCATAGAAATAGCAAGTCTTCCCATTGAAGGAAAGGGGACAACACAAATTCATTAGAAAAATATCACCTTACAGATTTTGGATTCATTCTATGTTTGAGATGTAATTTTCAACCTTCTTTCTTCCAGGTAATTGAATAGAAGGGGTTGCAATATTGCCTCAAAAAATGATTCATTAAATTTATCACATAATAATAAAAATTGGGTTGATCAAAAAAAATATTTATGCTATAACAACAAACACATAATATAAGAAGGCCTTTCCTTGGATGCTAATATTTAAAGCCTGATGATTAGGCCAAAGGAGGAATTCATAAAAATTCATCAGAAATTTGGTAATGCTTTGCTTTCACTGTTTCAACAATTTATTGAAACCCTTCACAAAAGAAGATTTGACCCAAATTTCTTGCAATTGTCATCAAGGAGCTGAGGCTTATCAGCCACAAGACAAATAGACTTTTCCAAATGTCTGCACAATTCATATGACGTTTTAGTATAGTGGTGAATTACTTGGCTCATATTCCATTTTCTGAAACCAAGTTCATTAGTTCTGTTGGAATTTATGAGAGAGATTGAATTCAGATTCTTAGGGACTCTTTGGGGTAATATGAAGGGAGGCATGGGATAATCAGGTGCACACCGTGGTACCTCAAGACCTCTTACAATTGGACTCAGAAAACTACTCTGTTCCCCGTCTTCTTGGTCTCAGACACTTCTTCTTTTTCCTCATCTTCCTCTCTATCATTCTCATTCTCTCCATTTTCCTTCATCAACTCAACTCAACATCAAACTCAAACTTTAAATCTGTCCAACCAAAAACTAACTCAATCAACAACTTTATCCTTCACCATTCACAACTGCACAATTGGATACTATTGCTGACTGCCTGGTGAGATTGAGATTTACTCAACATGCTCAATCTGTCCTTACTGACCTTCCAAAAAAACAGCCTATGTCCCTTCAACTATGCAAGCCAAGCATCCACCAATCACCTTGCGTCATTACCTTCTCTTTTTTGCTCATCCTACTGTATCTTCCCTCATCTTGTGGGTCTAATTCTCTTCATTTATTTGTCAATTATTGTTGTTGTGACCTCATTTCCCTGTGGCTCTCCATTAGTCCTCAGCTTCTGTTTCAATTCAATTTCAGTTCTTCCTCACTTTTCTTATCATGGTTAAAAGCCAAAGAAGACTCATCACCCAATTGAAGAAGCTGGGGATAATTTGAATCCAGCACAATGGAAGCCTTCCATCAGACTATGCTGAAGACTGCTCTTGAGACCATTCCTCTTCTTGGAAACAAGAACTATTGGACCTGGAAGGAAAAGATGGATGCAATACTTGACATGAGAGGATGTGCTCAGGCCATCAACAAGGAGAAAACCATAGATGAACCATCCATCAATGATGAACTCAAACTCCTGCTCATCTCCAAGCTGGATTCATCTACTCATGAAAACATTGTCACCCCTGAAAACCAGAACTCAAAAAAACTCCTCTGGAAGGCCATCATTGAAAAATTTGCCTCATCTCAATCATCAAATAGAGCACAAGTTTTTGAAAAGTTCTGGTATCTCACCTTCAGTGCAGACAGCATCACAGAATTCATCACCTCCATCAAGGTTAGCCTCATGAAGATGGGAGAGGTTGGCATCAAGCTTCCTGACAACATTGTTGCCTACCTTCTACTTTTCAAACTTCCCCCATTGATGGACAACTTTAAGAGACAGATTATGCATTCAGAAAAGGATCTCTCAGTAAAGTTTGTCCTCAATAATCTCACCAAACTCACAAAAAATCTCTAGCACAGTCCTCCTCCTATTTCTCCAAATCAAAGGAAGACGTTAAACTCTACAGTGGGAAGTCTGCACAACAAGAGTCTTGTAAGTCATCCAAACCCAAGAAATGCATAGAGGGTTTTCACCATCCTGGTAAAGATAAGAATCACTCTGATCAGGACTGCTGGCATCTTCATCCTGAGGTTCCTCCAGAGTGGTGGTGAGACAATCAAGCCAAGTGGAAAGCCAAAAAGGGATCAGCCAAGGAGAAATCAAATGTACCTCCCTCAGCTCACTACCTGGCTCTACTATACCAATGGGTAGAACGTGGGGACATGAATCAACAATTCCTCCTGGAAAGCAGAGCCTCAGTTCACATGATCAATGAAAGCCGCTTCTTTGTTGAAATGGAAACCTACAACGGGGATCCTATCAAGACCAGATACAAAGGAGCCAGATTGCCCATCAAAGGAAGAGGAGTTGCAGTGCTGCACTGGAAATAATTCACTCCTAGACTCACCAACACATTCTATGTCCTGGATGTCACAATCAACCTCATCAGATCAGGAGCACTCAATGCAAAGGGCTGCTCAATCCTCTCACAGAACAACCAATTCACCATCCATCATCATGACCAACCAATTCTTCAGGGTACCATAACACACAATCTCTACACTCTCCCAAAACCTTCTCACAAGCCCAACTGTGAGCTAGTCTCACACGTGTCAACTGTATCAGTGTTTCCAAGAGAAGAGCTTGTGGAAATCCATTGGAAGTACAGACATGTGTTGCTCTCTAGATTGTCATCTCTCACTCAACACATCCCAGGAGAAGTCAAGGCAAAATTTCAGTGTCTTGACTGTGTAACAAGCAAGATCACCAATTATTCATTCAGTCAAACATCCACAAGATCTTGCAAAGTTCTCAAACGGATTCACCTGGATCTAATAGGACCAATTCAACCGCTCTTTAAACTTGGCCACTGATATATCCTTACCCTTTTAGACAATGCCAGTGGCTACCTGGCTGCCTTCCCCATGACCTCCAAGGATGAGACTGCCAACATCTTATTTGAACTTCTCAAAAAAGAACATCAACAAAGAGGCTAATATCCCCTGGAAGTCTGTTTGGATGGTGGTACAGAATTTTTCAACTTCAAGCTCACTTCATATCTCAAGGAGAGACATTTCACTCAGATCATCTCCCAAACCCATCACCCTGAAAACAATGGATGGGCTGAACGCGCAAACTGGACCATCATCAAATCCGCCACAGTAACCCTGAAGGACAGCAGGCTCCCCATTTTGACCTGGCACAAGGTTGTCAAGGGATGCTGCCTCATGCTAAACCACATACCCAGAAACAGCAAATTGGAAACACCCTTGAATAAGGTGCACAACTGTCTGTTACCTCCTAGGTTCCTTTGACCCCTTGGCACCCCCTGCTTCTTTCTCCTCAACAAGAGGGAGAAGGGAACAAAGTTCAAAACCAAAGGCAAAGAAGGTACTCTTGTAGGCTTCAACCCCCTTTTCCACTCATACCACATTCTAACTAAAAGTGGCTCCATCATCTCTTCAAAATACGTTAAATTTCTCCAGATGCCTTGACCATGCAAGCCTGGCCTCTCTGTTGGTGACAAAAAACCTCCCTCAGAAGCAGCGGAAGACCCATCTCCTGACCAGACCGCTCAACCAGGCTCTCAGGCAACTAATCAAGCTCCATGGACCAATTATCAAAACAGATTGCATGAATCAGAGGAGACTACCAGCTCAGCCTCCAATGGCAACCTATCACCCAGTTCCACAGCTGAAGACAAGGAAATTGGCAGGGACACAAAACTACCCTCAATCAACTCACCTATGACTCGCAGTGAGAGCCACAACGCTGATCCACCCGCAAGGCTCCTGCGGGCTAGATCTAGAATCCAGCCGCCTCAACGGTACAGATTTTACCACCACTACAAGCCAAAGTCATATGAAGATGCACTATCCTGCAACAATCACCCTCAATGGAAAGAAGCCATGGATCTAGAGCTGGGATCAATTGAAAACCTTGAATTCTGGGAACAGTACCATGGTCCTCTACCATACAATGTCCTCAGAACCACCTGGACCTACAAAATCAAGAAAAACTGCATTAGGGATCCGGTCAAATACAAGGCCCACCTGTGCGTTCAGGGATTCAGCCAAATCAAAGGGCTGGAATACTTTGATACATTTGCACCAACCAGAAAACCTTCAACTCTGCGGCTTCTCCTGCTCTATTCTCTAGAATCAAAGCAACAAATTCGGCAGTTTTACATCACAAGTGTGTTTCTTCACTTGCCCATCAACAAGGAAGTCATAATCAGGACTCCAAAGGGCTAAAAACAATCCTTGCGCTTTCTCTGATGAAAAAAATCTCTCTATGGCCTCAAGCAAGCTCCCAAGAATTGGTATGAAACCCTTAAAAACTGGTTCAAGGACGTTGGATTCAACAAATTGGCATTCAATCCCCATCTTTACCTGTCTGAAAACGGTAAGTTTTGAATTTTCTTTCATGTTGATGATTTAATCTTAGTTGGAAAAACTGAAGGCTTTGAAAAGAAATTCTTCGCCAGATTTGCCGGCTCTACCTCAAAGGACTCAGCTACTGTTCTGGGAATGAGAATAGAAGTCCACAACAACCACATCTTGCTCAGCCAACCTAATCACATTGAACGGGGGCTCAAGGAACTTGGCCTTGAGGACGCCCGCACAAGTGCTAGTCCGCTCACACAGAACTTGCAGCTCAAGCCCGCCTCCAATGAGGAATTTGACCAATTTAAATCCCTCAACATCAACTACCGGTCTGCTGTTGACCTACTAAATCACATAGCATGCTACACCCAACCTGATATCAGCTTTTCTGTATCAAGCCTTGCCAGGTTCAACGTCAAACCTGGGCTGCCACACTGGAATGAGCTTAAGAAAGTCTGGAAATATATCAAGGGAACCTCTCACCTCCAACTGCGTCTACAGATAAAAGTTGCCGACTATCTCATCACAGCCTACTCCAATGCCTACTGGGCCAACAACCCTAACACCAGATGCTCTCAGACAGGATACCTATGTGCCGTCTGCAGGTGTGTTCTGTCCTGGAACAGCTTAAAACAGAAGAACATCACCTACGCCTCTACCAACGCCAAACTCAATGCTCTGGTCAAAGCATTCCACAAGGCTACATGGATTAGAGCTCTGGCCTGTGAAAGTTTTCACCATGTCCACAGAAATCAAATTTTCATGGACAACAGTGGCCTAGATGACAAGCTAAAGAAGTTGGGTTCAAACTAAAAAACACAACACCTGGACCTCCAGACCAAAGGAATGAAAGAAGAACTCAAATCCAGAAATCTAGATGTGAAGCTCATCAAATCCAAGAATATGCCCACCAACGCTCTCACCAAAAATTCCAGTCTGACCAGTCTGCAACTACTCCAATCTTCTTTCTCATAAATCTCAACCTAATGTCATGTAAACTCCTCCATACTAGTCTTGCTTATTGTCTCATCTCTTCATCTCACCAGGCATGGGAGTGTTGAAATCTCTGAGAGATATTGACGTCAGATTCTCAGGGACTTTTATATGCGGGGAGGCACAGGATAATTGAGTCCACACCGTGGTACCTCAAGACCTATGAAAATTGGACTCAGGTAACTACTCTGTTCCCTGTCTTCTTGGTCTCACTCACTTCTTCTTTTTCCTCATCTTCCTCTCTATGATTCTCATTCTCTCTGTTGTCCTTCATCAACTTGACTCAAAATCAACCTTGACCTTTCAATCTGTTGCCCCACAAACTAACTCAATCACCAACTTCATCCTTTAAAATTCAAAAATGCGCAATTGGATACTATTGCTGACTGCCTGGTGAGATTGAAATTGACTAAACATGCTTAATCTGTTCTTACTGACCTTCCACAAACATAGCTTATGGCCCTTCAACTATGCAAGCCGCTCCTCCACCAATCACTCTGGGTCATCACCTTCTCTTTTGTGCTCATCCTACTGTTCCCTCCCTCATCTTGTTGGTCTAATTCTTTTCATTGTGTTGTCTATTATTGTTGTTGTGATCTCATTGCCCTGTGGCTCTCCATTAGTCCTCAGCTTCTGTGACAATTCAATTTCAGTTCTTCCTAACTTTTCTTATTGAGTTCAACCCACTTTAGAGAAAAGAATAAATAATCATCAAGATTTTTAGAATTATATATTAGATTTTGATAATATTTCATAATATTTTATAAATCTGGTTTAGGAATATTTATTATGGAATTGGGACCTTTATAATATATATTATCAAGATTGAGATAAAATGTAACTTTAAACTATATTATGAGGACTCAAATGCGTCCCAACTATTGATATATAAGTTCCCAATATGTTTCATTCTTTTGGGAATAATTTATAGTAATTATTTTAAGCCATACTCTGTACGCTGTATAGAAAATTTGCCTAATCTTGATCTTATGCCACTTTGGGATGTAAATATAGTTTGATGTACCTCACAAAGCCTTGGAAGCATCCACTCCGAGGGCCCTGAGCTGATTTGTAAGGTAGAAAACTTGAAATACAATTTCCAAGAGTATACATAATCTATATTTATAATGTCTTCCCAGGTACTAGGAATTAAGAGATATGTACAGTGGGTAGATAGAAATTATGGGACTAATTGACCAAAAAAAGTCATTTTATTTTCAACCATTTGTTTGAAGCTGAATCTATCAATCATAAAAAGGCATGTGTTTAATTTTATTCATAGTATTATATATTTTAGCATCTGTAATTTAATTATAGAACAATTTAAATTTAAAAAAAAATAAATCATAAGTTTTTTTAAAAAAATTATATAGCACAAAACCCTCACAAAATATGCCAGAGGGAAAAAAAATTGAAAAATTCTGTACCACTGAACTTTTTTCTTCTTTATAGGGGTGTAAGAAAGGATCAAAATGAAGGATTTTCATGAAAAGAAACTTAAGATTGGGAGTTCCTAAAAAAATCTAAAACCAGTTTTGATTTATTTTGACTCTTTGGTGCCTTGGTAAGATTTTGATGATAATGTTGAGATAGGTTGGTGGGAAGTCTTGGAAAACACTCAGAAATTATTATTCAAGCTCTTTGGTCATCAATTTTCAAATTTTTTGATTCTTCTACTCCCTTTCAGCTTTGAGGTGCCTTCAGCTCCTTGAGTTTTTATTGAACCAGGTTTAATTTTGGGTTGGGCTGATTTTAATTGCTCTGAAAATGATTAAAACCATTGAGACTGTACCCTCTTCCAATGGTTAGACTGTCTTGCTCTTCTGAAAAAACCAATTGCCCAAAGAAGGCTAAATTTCAAAAAAGGAAACAATGAATCAGAATCACACATGAAGAATAAAATTTCACACAGATTACTTACCACGTTTGTTTTTTGAATCAATCAAGTATTCCAACATCAAAATCCAAAATATGAGTCAGTGGAAATGTGGCAAAGGTTCAGATTGAGTAGGAGCCCAACCATGGGTTGATCAACAGCAAGATCAAGAAACCCCTGGTTTCATCTGCAGAACTCCCCTGATGATCCCTTGAGTACCCTGAGGGCTCCTGTTACCTTAGAAGAGGAGTGTCTTCACCACATAGCCCCTTCCCCAGTTATGTATTATTTCTTATTGATCCAGTATACAGCAAGAATTAATAAGCCCACTCACCTTAGTCTCAAGAAGAAGATTGAATGGGCCCCTAAAATTTAGTATAAAAATAATCAAATAATCAACTCCTCAACTCCAATTATGTTTGGGAAGTCCTTTGGAGTTGTAAAATTTATTTTTACTTTGAAGGGTGTGAATTCATTTTTATAAACAAAGCTTGATAAGGCTTTTAAAGCCTGGCCCCTTATATATTTATAGAGATCAAGGTGTGGCCTTTTGCTCAGAATACTCTAGTATTATTCAAGTTATGTTTTTCTGTAACAGTATTAATGTTTTAATAATTCAATAAATGATTTAATTATTGGTTTTATCTTAATTTTTGCAGGTTTAACCACAGACAGTATAGAAATAGAGGTTAAATCCCTGAAAAGCCTCAAACTATGAACAAGCTCAGGTCAAGCTTTCAGAAAGCTAAGGTCAGGCTTTGAAAAAGGTCACTGTTCATTGTGCACAATGACTGTGAACCAACCATTTTATTCAAGAATGGAGATAGATTCAACTAGAGAATATGGAAAGCTTCAACTAAAGCTTGCTTGATGATGCTTTCTAGAAAGAAAAATGAAACCTCTTCTGGTTCTTCAAAAAGAAACAATATCCATATTTGAGTATATAAATTGTATAAATAGAAAACAACAAAGGCAATTTTTTTCAAACAGCTACCAGAGAAACCAAAGTATTCCAGAGAATACACCTAGATGTGATGCAACCTATTTCACTAAAATCTAAAGGAGGAAATAGGTTAATTTCAACTATGGTTAAAAATCCAAGCAGATACTTGGAGGCTTTCCCGATTGCCTCAAAGGATTAAAATATGGATATCATAATTGATTTTATCAAAAATGAGTCCAGAAAAATTGGCTATTATCCATTGAAACTTTTATCTGAAAGAGGGATGGAATTCAAAAATTTGAAACTAGAAAACTTCCAGAGAAGGGATAAAATTTTTAAAATGGTCTGACCATATAAACCAGAAAATAACAAGAGAGCTGAAAGGAATAATAGAAAAATAATTGAACCAACAAGATCCATCATTAAAGATGCAAGAGCTGCAGTAAATTTATTTCATGAAATATTGAAAACCAACTGTGTAATACTGAACCATACCCCAAGAAATGGTGAGACATAATCTCCATGGAAGAAGGTTCATGGATAAAATTGAATTATATTTTTCCTCAAGCAGATAGGAAACCTTTGAATTAATCTAATGCAAAAGAAGGAGGAGAATCTGAAGGTGAATCAGAATGGGGAAGAGGGGATCCTTGTAGGCTATCATTTTCTTTCTCATTCCTACAGAGTTTTAAAAAAAGGTTTTTCCTTGATTTCCTGAATGCATATCAAATTTTTAAAAATTGGTCATCCTAAATAATTCACTCCATCTTTTCCAGATGAACATGAAATTCCTCAAGTCTGTCAAGAAGGGGTTTATCAACTCAGAAATTCTGAATTGAGGTCAAATACACCTAAATGGCTGGATTATTGAGAAAAGGGTGATGTTAAATTCACAGGTCCAACTGTGTGGTAGTTGTGTAGGTCCCTACACCGCTCAAATGAGCCGTGGGGGCCCAAACACAACTACAAAGGGGCGTTTCAAATACGCGCAACCCCCGGGGGGTTGTGTAGTAGCTGTGTAACCCCCAAACAGGACTAATTTGGGCCATGTACCCCCTTACACGGCTCAAATTAGACGTGTAACCCCATACACAGCTCAAATTAGCCATGTCCAGGGGTGAACAACCCCCCAAAAGTTTTGCCAGAATTTCAGGCATCCTCTGGATCACACTTGGGTTCTTTCAACCCAAATTTGGGATTAATGCATACTTTGTGGGACTTTTGTTCCACACCTAGCAATCCCAAAGAGAAATTAAAGTGAAACCAAAGTGAAATTAAAGTGAAAACTGAAATCATAAATCATATAAAATTCTGCAAAAAATTCTTTCTCAACTCAAAAGTGAGCAAAGTTTGTTTGTTCAATTGAAATTTGGATTGAATACTGAAGTATACCATTGCATTTTTTTGAATGGGAACAGTGGCAAGACCTCCTTCTTCTGACATGGATACGTGGAAGGTCTACATTGATAGTGCCATCAACAAAGCTTTGGAAAAAGAAAAAAAGGATTTGGGTAATGAAACATTGGAAGCCCCAATTGCATCCTCATCAAGGGTGAAAATTGAGGAACAAAATTATTCACAAATGGACATGACCTCTGGTGGTGAGTAAAATTTTATGCTACTGGTCTTTGGCGTATTTAATTTGATTGAAACTGATGGAGTGCATGCCATCAATATGACTATGTAACTATGGCAGATCCACTTGAACCACCTCCCTTGAGAGATTTTATTACTAGGGAAGAGGCACAAAACTATTGTCAAACATGGAAAATTAAGCATGGTTACGCTTTAACAGTTTTCAGCTCAAAGCATGACCAATATGTGGATTTTGCCTGTGATAGAAATGGTTCCTATTCAGGAAATCTTCTTACCAAACGGTCCAGAAAAACTCACACAAGGAATTTTGGATGCAAGTTTTTAATCCATGCAAGTTGCACAAAGGCAGACCCCCTGTGGTGCCTCTCCTACAAATAAACCCAACATAAACATCAACCATCTGAACATCCCTCTGTGAATCCTCAACTGAGGAGAATCTTGGGGGTTGCCTTAGAAAATCTAGTAGAAGGCATGAATGATGGACTCAACACGTTACAACTGACAATAAAATTGAGCAAGATTGATGGGGGGGATTATGTTGATGACCAAAAAATTTATAACACTAAGCAGAAGGTCACTCTGGCAGAACTAAAGGGAAAAAGTGTTATGGAGGTACTGTATGAACAGCTTGAAGACACAAGTTGGATTGACAGGTCAAAGGTCAGTGGAGAGGGTTACTTGGGAGCCCTGTACTTAGCACATCCAGAGGCAGTAAAGCTTTCAAAACAATTCCATCATATTGCTATGTTGGATTGTACTTATAAGACAAATAAGTACAAAACCCCACTATTGCATGTTGTAGGAATGACAGCCAATTGCAAAACTTTCACAAAAGCTCTTTTTCTATGACAAAAGAAATTTTTGAGTTCTACAGTTGGTCTGTAAATGAATTAAAGGAGTTGGCTTATGATCCTGAGAGACTTCCAAAAGTCTTTGTGACGGACCGTGAAAAAGCTCTGATTTGTGCAATTTAATCTAGTTTCCCTGATCATCAATACAATGTTGCACTTGGAACTGGTCTAAAAACATAAAGGCAAACTGTAAAGTGCACTTTGTTAATGAAATTGAAGGATGGAAAAGCTTTATGACCCTGTGGGCAAAGTATGGGGCCTCAAAGACCAAGGAGGAGGCAAAGGTCAATGATGCAGAACTCAGAGTGGGTCCAAATCACTGCTTCTTATTCTTCCTAGTTTTGGGTTCTGACCTTCTGACTTTTATAGTGTTTCTTGAAATACTATGAGGATGTACTTGAGTATATGGAAAATAAAATTTTCCCTATCAAAGAGAAGTTTGTAACAGCGTGGACTTGTATAAACCCAGATTTTGGAAACACAAAAAATCTTGATTTGAAGGGGCCCATGCAACTCTCAAACAATTCCTTGCAAAATCTTAGGGAAACCTGTTGAATGTTTGGAAAATCCTTGACAAAACAGTTTTGAATAAAATTAAATCAGTTCATGCATCAATTTATAACTCTCAAATTAAGTTAGGGACAGTTCTTCCTCCTGAACTGTTACCATTGGGTTACAAATTGTCTTTAGAGGCAATTCATCTTGTTAGGGAACAATTCAAGAAGTTCAAACATGATCATGATTGAAAAGTGTGCACCAAGTCATATTGAAAGACTATGGGTCAGCCCTGTTCCTACTAAATAGGTGAACATCTAGAATTCAGACAATCTGTGGTACCCAAACATGTTCATCCTCAGTGGAGGCTGGACTATGAACCTTGCAGTTCTAGTTCTTTAAGTTGACTTAAGTTGGACTTTTCAAGTTGGATTGTCCAAATCACTATGTGATTAATGCATTTTGATTAATGAATTTTGATTAATAAATTTTTATTAATGATGACTAATTCACTAATGGTTGATCTTTTTGAATTTTTCAAGTGCAATCTCAATGAAATGCTAAGCATTCCTCAGTTACTTGTAAAAGTTAATGCAATGATCTTGGAATCTCCAGATCATGAGCAAAGCAGCCTATTGAAGTATATCATTCAGAAGATTACAAAATATTGATCAAAGCCAAGACTTGTACCAAAAGTCTTAGAATCAAGTAGGGGCAGGCCAAAATTAACAGATATGCAGCAAGAACTGTCTTGGTTTGAGCATGTTGAAAAACAACTCATAGGGGAAAAAAGGACTAGGAGAACTCCAAACAAGAAAAGAAAAAAGATTGTAATTCTTTTTGTTTGGGATATGTTCATTTTTTTGGTTTAATGAACTTAGTTACTAACTAATGATGAATTGTTAGTCAAAGTTTGCAGAATCTGAATTGGAATTTCATAGTTCAGAGTAAGAGACTGAAAGTGAATAAGGATCACTTAATTTGGAATCACAACCCTCTTCAGGGGAAGAGAATGTGCAGCAAAGGTCAACCAGAAGCTCATCTTTGGTGAGTATTCATCTAATTGATCTAATTAAAGAAATGAGGACTAGATTAATTTTCCTGATAGGAACCAAGAGTGAAATGCCTCAATCAAATACCCAAGAAATTCCATAAGTTCTTGGGTGAGGTTTGGGATCCAATTGGAGATGGGAATTGTGGATTTAGAGTCATTGCTAAATCTCTTGGTTATGAAGAACATGGTTGGTTTAAAGTTAGGAAGAAAATGATTGAAACATTAGAGAAACATAAAGCATGCTAAATTAAGATTCTTGGTGGTGCAAATGAGGTTGAAAAGATTAAAAAAAGAATTGATTTTGAAGACATCAATGAAAATATTCCCTCCTCAAAATGACTGGCTGAATTAGACATGGGTCAAATCATAGCAGACACATATTTCAAACCTATATGTTTCATTTCATTGAAGTCATGTGATACTTATACTCCAATGAAAAATGGCATTACTGAAAAATCAGATCTGATTTCCATTTCCTTTTTAAACAATAACCACTAGGTTCTATTAGTACTTGAGGAAGAAATGATTCCAATCCCGCCCATTATAGCAAAACCACATTCATTGATTTCTAAAAAAGCCTCTGGTTGGGTTGATCATCTCAAAGATCAACTGAAAATGTATTCTAGATTATAGAGATTATAGAATTTGACTTCATTTCATCATTGGCTTTCATATAAATTGTAATTCTATTGCAGCTAAAACTTTCTATTAATATTAAGGGTTATCACATTTTGAACATCATTATGTTGAGTGTTTTTAGTTAACATCATTATATTGAGTGTTTTTAATGAGAGTTTAATGGTAAGTCAGTTCAACCTGTGTTGGTCTGATTCCTTAAAAAGCTTAACTTATGTTAAGCTTGAGATGGGATCATCTTAACACAAGTTGAACTTGTTTTTTTGTGTGTTTTTACTTTAGGGCTGGTCAAAAGACTTGTATTATTTTGGGCACTTTTACTTTAGGGCTGATCAAAATACTTCTTTAATTTTTGTGCCCTTTTACTATAGGGCTAGTCAAGCTGAACTTCCTTTAGGGCTTTTCAAGTTACTTGTATTTTTTTTGGTGTTTTTAATTTAGGGCTTGTCAAGTTACTTGTCTTTTTTTGGTGTTTTTAGTTTAGGGATATTCCAGTTACTTGTGTTTTTTGGGTCTTTTTAATTGAGGGATAGTCCATTGGATAGTACCAGTCTTCTTTAATTTTGACTTATTTATTTATTTATTTGTTTTTTTTTAACCAAAAAATGAACATTCTTTGATTTTTTGGTTGATTTCTGTTTTTTTGAAGGGTTTATTTTGTTTATCCATTGTGTTAGTACCCTTTCATTCCTTTTCCTTTTTTTTCTCACCGCAGTCTGGTGCCATGTGGGATGCCACACGACTAAATTTGATCCAGGTAAAACTCCACATGGCTTGAATTTAGTTGTGTGGAATTCCACACGGCAGCAGACCAGGATGGGTGGTCCGCACAACTCCTTGAGCCATGGGGGGTTGTACACGGCTCAAATTGGACTGTGTGCACAGCTTAATGGGCCATGAATTTAACATTACCCAAAAAATAATTCTGTAGAACTTTTTATGGCTTAACTCCTCAGGACCAAAAAAGAAACTTGGAATGAAAATAAAATTTTTCAAGGATAAAATTCTCTTTAGAAGAACTAGTATTGAATTCCTCAAAAGAAAAAAATATCCCTCTCACCCAAAACTTACAACTGAAAACAGAAACTGACAAAAAAGACCAGTCCCTCAGAAACATCATACATCTGAAATTTTTCTTCTGAACAACATTGATTGATACACTCAAACAGAAATAAATTAAAATATTTACAGCCTGGATAGATTATTAAACAATCCTGGGATTCCTCATTGGAAAAAACTGAAGAATACTTGGAAATATCTAAAAACAAAGAAAGATGTGAAAATAACACCAAAAATTCAAGACTCCAGCAGTCCCATAACAGCTCATTCCAATTCCTCATGGGAAGGAAATACAGGTGTCAGAAAATTGAAAACTGGATAAAATTTTGTGGCCTTTGGAAGCATTTTATTTTGAAATATTTTCAAAAAAAATATTACTTGGTTCTCAGCAGGATCTGAACTAAATGCCTTAGTAGATTATTTCCATGAAGTTTTTTGGAATCCCTCATAGAGGAGATACCACAGTGTGATGTGGAACACCTCTTTGTGATGCGGGAAGCTGCATAAGACAGACTGGAGATGCGCGGGGGGGGCTTAACCAACTCTCTCTCCTCTTCATCTGACCTCATAATGTCTACCTCCTGTTTTCTATTCTCTAGTGTAATTTCTCCTCTCATTGTTTTCTTCATTTCATTTTGCCTCTCCTTCACTCAACTATAACTTTCAAATTCAATCTAAACTCAAAAATCAATTTTCCATTCAAAAGCCTGGCTGAAATTCAACTCCTCCTCATCCCCTCATCCCAAACCTCTGGCCAACTGCCTGGTGAGATTCCAATTGGCTGGATTTATACAATCCTTCTTACTTATCTGCCTCAACCACATCCTAGAACCCACAAATCAACAAATCCTCAACCTCAACCTCATTGATTGCTCATAATCAACTTCACCTTCCAGAATCAGGAACAAATTATTTCCTCCCGCTTGTGACCCTTTGCAGTCTTGTTGGTTTCATTTTTTCTACCCTTTCTTCCTTTTCCCACCGCTGCTGCCTCACTGTTTTCTTGAACTCCATTAGGTCTCAGTTTCAGTTTCAACTCATTTTAATCTTAAAGCTTTTATTTATCACTTTTAAAAGCTAAAAGGAGCTCACTTTCACCTACTGAAACTGAGGATCTTCCTAATGGGGAAGAATGGATATCTTTCCTGAAATATGCTCAAGACTTCCCTGCAGACAATCTTACTCCTTGGCAAAGAGAATTATGCAGTCTGGAAGGAAAGGATGGACGCTATACTTGATGTCAGAGGTTGTGCCCTGGCTATCATCAATGATAACTCCAAACTCAAAGCCTCCATCAATAATGAACTCAAACTCCTCCTCATCTCTAAGCTTGACTAATCCACTCACAACAACATTGTTACTCCTGAAAACCGGAACTTGGCAAAACTACTCTGGAAAGCCATCATTGAAAAATTGCTTCCTCTCAAGCATCAAACAGAGCCCAAGTCTTCAACAGGTTTTTCTATCTCTCCTTTAGTCCTGAAAGAATTACCAACT
This sequence comes from Puccinia polysora, assembly GCA_025617555.3. Taxonomy (NCBI): domain Eukaryota; kingdom Fungi; phylum Basidiomycota; class Pucciniomycetes; order Pucciniales; family Pucciniaceae; genus Puccinia; species Puccinia polysora. The sequence goes on along the minus strand of CM062621.1, from coordinate 21,647,435 downwards.
TAATCACTTCTATCAGAGTTAGTCTTTAGAAAATGGGTGAAGTTGGCATCAAAATTCCTGAAAACATCATAGAATACCTCCTACTGTTCAAGCTACTTCCCGTGATGGATGACTTTAAAAGGCAGATCATGCACTTGGACAAGGATCTCTTGGTTGACTTTGTTCTCAATCACCTCACTCAACTCAAAAATGAATCTTTGGCCAAGTCTTCTGCATCATCTTCCAAATCAAAGGGAGAAATTGCTCTCTACAGTGGGAAATTGACGCAACAAGAGTCTCTTAAGTCATCAGAACCCAAACAATGCATAGAAGGCTCTTATCATCCAAGTCAAGACAAAAATCACTCTGCCAAAGACTGCTGGCATCTTCACCCTGACATTGAACCTGAGTGGTGGAGAGACAATCAAGCAAATTGGAAAGCCAAAAAGGGTCCAACAAAAGAAAAATTGAATATACCGCCCTCAGCTCAATATCTGGCCTTACTGCATCAATGGGTGGAACATGGGGATCCTGACCAAAAATTCCTACTAGAAAGAGGTGCTTCTATTCATATGATCAAAGAAAGTCGCTTCTTTTTCAAAATGGAACCCTACATTGGTGAAGCCATCAAGACTGTAACAGAAGGTGCCAGTTTACCCATCAAAGGGAAAGGAGTTGCCATGCTACACTGGAAAGACTTCACCCTCAAACTGATGGAGGCCTTCTATGTTCCTGATGTCACCATCAACCTGATCAGCTCAGGCGCACTCAATGCAAAGGGATGGTCAATCTTCTCACAAAATGATTGATTCATCATCTCCCATGGCAGCCAACCAATACTCCATGGGACCATAACTCACAATCTCTACACCCTACCAATACCATCTCACAAGCCCAATCAAATACTTGGCTCCCAGCTATTGACTCTCTCAGTATCTCCAAGCGAAGAGCTTCTAGAAATTCATTGGAAGTTTTGTCATGCGTCCCTCTCCAGATTGTCACCACTCATACAACACATCCCTGGGGATGTCAAGGGAAATATCCAGTGTCTGGACTACGTTATGAGCAAGATCACCAAATCCTCCTTCAGCAAATCTTCCACAAGATCCCAAAAGGTTCTCAACAAAATTCACCTTGATCTGATGGGTCCTATTTGACCACTTTCCAAGCTTGGCCATTGGTATATCCTCACCCTTGTGGACAATGCCAGTGGTTACTTGGCCGCCTTCCCTTTAACCTCCAAGGATGAGATGGCTGACACTCTGATTGACCTCCTAGAAAAAGAACATCAGCAAAGAGGCTACTAACCTCTGGAAGTCTGCTCAGACGTTGGTACCCAGCTTTTCAACTCTAAGTTTACCTCATATCTTGAAGAACGCCACATCACTCAGATCATTTCAGAACCTCATCATCCAGAAAACAACGGGCAAGAAGAGCATGCAAATCAAACCATCATAGAGTATGCCAGAGCTACCCTGAAGCATAGTACCCTCCCTATGTCAACCTGGCATGAGATTTTTAAAGGATGTTTCCTCATGCTGAACCACATACCTTCCAAAAACAAATCCAAAACCCCTTGGCACAAAATGCACAATTGTCAGTTACCCACCACATATCTTTGCCCCCTTGGGACCCCCTGCGTCTGTCTCCTCAATAGAAGGGAAAGAGGAACAAAATTCAAGTCAAAAGGCGAGGAGGGCACCCTTTTAGGCTTCAAACTCCTCTTCCACTCTTATTGTATTCTAACTAAAAGCGGCTCAATCATCTCCTCAAAACATGTTAAATTCCTCCAGATGCCTTGACTGCACAAGCCTGCCTTTACCATTGAAAATGATACACCTTCCTCAGTCACTGCGGAAGACTTGTCCCCTGACTGCAACTCTCAGGAAAACTTACCTCCTACTACCCAAACTCCCTGGACCAACTATTGAAGCAAATCTCCCAAATCAGAGGTATCCACCAGCTCAACTGGGGACAAAAATTCATCATCCAATTCTTCCTTTGAGGAAACTGGCACAAATGCACATCAAACCTTGTCCAGCACAATCTCCACAACTCAACCTGCCCCCAAAAAAACCAAAAATTGCCATGAAAGCCAAAATTTTGGTCCTCCTAGCAGGAAGCTACGGGATAGGTCTAGGATCAAGCCACCTCAACGGTATGGATTCTACCATTATAACAAGCCAAAGTTGTTCAAAGAAACCCTCTCCTGCAAAGATCACCTGCAATGGACAGAAGCCATGGATCAAGATCTTGAGTCAATTGAGGATCTCAAAGTCTGAGAACAGTACAATGGTCCAAGGCCACACAACATCCTCAGGACCACCTGGACCTACAGAATCAAGCAAAATTGCCATGGCAACCCTGTCAGATATAAGGACCAACTTTTTGTCCAGGGATTCAGTCAAATTGAGGGCCTAGACTATTTTGAGACTTTCGCGCCTAAGGGCAAGCCATCAACACTTAGACTGCTTCTAAGGTATGCCTTAGAATCAAAAAAGGAGATACAACAGTTTGATGTTAAAAGTGCTTTTCTCCACTCACATATCAACAAGGAGGTCTTAATCAAAAGCCCAAAAGGCTCAAAACAGTCCTCTTACTTCCTAAAGCTCAAGAAGTCCCTCTAAGGCCTCAAACAGGTCCCAAAGAACTGGTATGAGACTCTGAAAAATTGGATCAAGGAGGTTGGCTTCATTGAGTCAGTGTGCAATCCCTGTCTCTTTCTATCCAACAACAGAAAATTAAAACTCTTCTTCCATCTTTATTACTTGATTCTGGTTGGAGATGCTCAAGACTTTGAAAAGAAGTTCCTTTCCAGATTCTCCAGTTCCACTTCAAAGGATCCCAATACTATCCTGGGAATGGAAATAGAAGTTCATACCAATCACATTCTGCTCAGCCAACCCAACCACATCAAACAGGGTCTCAAAGAGCTTGGGCTGGAGGACGCTTGCACCAGAACAATTCCTCTAACCCAGAACCTGCAACTCAAACTGGCCTCTGACAAGGAATTAAATCAATTCAAATCCCTCAACATCAACTACTGATTGGCTATTGGTCTTTTGAAACACATAGCTTGCTACACTTGGCCAAATATCAGTTTTTCTGTTTCAAGTCTTGCCAGATTTAACATCAAACCCGGTCTACCACACTGGAATGAGCACAAGAAGGTCTTGAAGTATCTCAAGGGGACCTCCGACCTCAAACTGTGCCTTCAAATAAATGATCCCAATTCACTTGCCACTGCCTACTCAGATGCCTCATGGGCTGACAATCCTGACAAGAGAAGCTCTCAGACGGGGTACTGGTGCACTGTCTGTGGGTGTTGTGTGTCTTGGAATAGCTTCAAACAAAATAATATCAAATAATCTTCCTCCAACTCCAAACTCAACACGCTGGTTGATGCCTTTCACAAGGCTACATGGATTAGGGCACTGGCTTGCAAAATTTTCTCCATAGGGTTCTCCAAAATTAAAATCTTCACCAACAACAGCGGCCTCAACCACAAGTTAAAACAATTTGGATTTAATTCAAAGACACAACACCTAGAACTCAAGACAAAGGGGATGATAGAAGAGCTCAATTCCGGAAACCTCAAAGTCAAAATTATCAAATCAGAGGAAATGCCTGCCCACTCCCTTACCAAAAGTTCCAGTCTGAATAGTCTCTGCTTACTCCAATCTATCTTCTTAAACCTCTCTCCCTAAAGCTGTCTCAACTGCACCTGGCTCTCACACTTGACCTCTTATTTCTTCATCTCACCAGGCATGGGGCGTGTTGGAATCCCTCATAGAGGAGACACCATAGTGTGACACAGAAAACCTCTGCATGATGCAGGAATCTACGTAAGACAGACTGGAGAGGTGCGGGGGGGGCTTAACCAATTCTCTCTCCTCTTCATCTGACCTCATAACGTCTCACCTCCTGTTTTATATTCTCTGGTTTAATTTCTACTCTCATTTTTTTCTTCATTTCATTTTGCCTCTCCTTCACTTGACTATAACTTTCAAATTCAATCTTGACTCAAAACTCAATCATCCATTCAAAAGTAGGATGAACTTTGAATCCTCCTCATCCTCTCATCCCAAACCTCTGGCCAACTGCCTGGTGAGATTCCAATTGACTGGACTTACCCAATCCTTCTTGCTGATGTGCCTCAACCACAGCCTAGAACCCAACAATCAACCAATCCTCAACCTCAACCTCATCAATCGCTCATGGTCAACTTAACCATCCAGAATCAGGAACAAATCATTGCCCCCCACTTGTGACCCTTTGAATTCTTGTTTGTCTCATTTTTTCTACCATTTCTTCCTTTTCTCACCGCTGCTGTCTCACTGTTGTCTTGAGCTCCATTAGGTCTCAGTTTCAGTTTCAATGCATTTCAATCTTACAGATTTTATTTATCAAAGTTACTTGGATCCAAGATGTAGGGAATTAAATATTTAATCTGAGGACAAAATTAGGAAGTTTGCATCTAAATCAAATCTTTGGCATCTTGATCTAAATAAAAAAGGCATGAGAGATGAACTTAATTCTGGAAAAATTCTAATAAAACTTATCAAATCTAAAGATATTCCTGCAAATGATTTCACTAAGGTAATTGCAATCCAAAGCATTGATCTGTTACTTAGATATTTTTCCAATTCCATTGATGAATTTTCTTTGATCAATCTCTCCAGGAATGGGGCATTTTGAGAATATTGTTCTCTCTCTCACTTACAACTATTCATGGATGTGAAGAATTCAAATTTAGTCCCTTATCAGAATTCCAAGCTTCTCATATTCATGTTTCCAATAGGTTCACTCACCAACAACCAACATCAAATTCAACCTCACCTCAATATTGAAGACTGTAATTTTGACTTAATACTCCCAAAAAAATCCAAAAATTCCTTCTTTATTTCTACCACGTCTTTATATTTTATCTCCCTCATTCTCTATACTGATTGCCTCCTAAATCCTTATTTGTGTGCCTGGCAGGATTTCTCATTTTATCTGTGATTCTTCCAGGTCAATCTCATGAACTCATATTTTAATTTTCTTCATGAATTTCCTTGTTTTTTCCTTAATTTTATCCTCATTCTCTTCAGAAACTTCTTGAATCACCCTTGTCTGGATAATCTCCTCTAATAATTCTGTTGGTATTTTGCTTCATAATTTCCCTTCATTTTATTTTTTTCTTGTGCACTCCAATTTTTATATTGTTATCAGTACTCAGTCTTGTGCATAATAAATATCACTAATTTAACAAGATTCCTAAAAGAATTTTATTGACTTCTCCACAAATAGAGAAGATGAGGCTTTCCTGACAGTTAATCCAGGCTGAATTCTCTTTGGCTGGGATGGATGAAATTTACAGCTAATCTATAGTATGAATCAAGTCCAACTAGAGTATTATCCACAAATTGATCCATTCTTGGTCTGGTTGGTGTTGATTCATGTTAAAATGCCCCTTTGCCATTGATTGGTTTGACTTTACTGAGTATCACATGCTTTGAACCTAGTATTTTTCCAGATTATTACAAAAACTTGTAAGACAAGACTTGAAGATTGAATTCAATCATTGTTCCTGTCTTAAATTTTTTATCCAGCTTGAAATGGTTCCTGATTTGGTAGATTAGTGGGGAGCCAATTGGTTTCAATTGCTTCTCAGGAAGATTGGAATTCTTAATCATCTCCCAGGTAATTTCTTGTCCTTTCTCACCTGGTATTTTTTTTAAAGTCATGCAGAATTCTTGGATGAAAACATGCCACAGGCTCTTTGGAAAATTTCTGGAGGATTATACTCTCCATAGTAATTCAATTATTTCTATTTTTTTATTTTTGACTTTCAATTGTTTTGAGAATGATAGGATTGACTGATCAGATGAAAAAAATAAAACTCAATTGGCCTTATTTTCCCAGTCAAATTAGGTCTTATTAGAGTTAGGCAAACCCAAAATTTTTTAATGGCTGGTTTCACCCAACATTTAATAATCAAAAAAACCCCCATTATTTCACATCAGATGTGTCAGAGTTACCTGAAAATAAATGGTTTTTTTCAAATAAAGTTTAAAGGTTTTTGCCACCTCAACCACACATCATTCCACATCATCACCCCTGGTTTTAAACTCAAACCTCATTGGAAAAATTCTTCTTCCAACCTCATTGGAAAAATTTGATTCAACACTCTAATCTTTAAATTGCTATTCTCATTGCTTCATGTCTCATCCCATCATTTCTTCATCAATATCATCACTTAATTTCTCTCATCAATTGATCAATCTCATCTCTTTATTGCTCTTGTCACTTCAAAACTCTCATCACTTTATTGCTCTCATCACTTTATTGCTCTCATCACTTTATTGCTCTCATCACTTTATTTATATCATAAATTTATTGATATCATCACTTGAATTTTCTTGTCACTTTGTCACACTCATCCATTTATCAATCTTTTCACCTCATCACTCTCATGACTTTATTGCTCTCATCACTTTATTGCTCTCATCACTTTCTTTCTCTAATCACTTGATTTCTATTGTCACTTTTTCACTTTCATCCCTTGATCACTCTTTTCACTTCATCACTCTCATCAATTTATTGATCTTTTCACTTCATCACTCTCATTTCTGCATTTCCATCCTTGTTGCTTTATCTCTCATCCCACCATTGCTCTCCTCATCACTTCATCAGTCTTCCATTTCATTTCTCTCACTTTTTCAAAATGGCCCCTCAGAAAAACACCCCCCGCAAGTCTAAAACAAAGCAAAAATTGCCAAGGAAATGTATCAAAAATAATTTTTGTGCATCAGCTTCAAAGTTCTCAAGTCAGCTGAAGAGAGCTGATCACATCATCCTGGAAAACTGGCTCAAAATTCCCCCCAACTATGACACTTGCTTTGGATCAAAGAATGAAACAAGAGTTTGCCAACCTATATCCTCTAAGGTTAATTGTTATCTACTGATTGGAAATGAGCTGAAAAATAAAACAAAAGTCAAAGGTTGAGAAAATTAAGCAGATTAATCAATTGGTGGGCTTGTAAATATATTTACTCTGAGATAAAATTTTGAAAAATAAAAACAAAAAAAAATATTTTTGATTACAACACTTTTTGAGACTATTTTTAAACCCACCAATAAAACAATCTTTTCAATTTTTGTTTGAATTTTTTCCTTAAGATATATTTTTTTGAGCCCTCCTTTGCTTTTAAGCCCTTTTCTTCCCACCTCTCTGTATGTTTTTTAAACCATCTCCCATCTTGTTCACTCCCAACTATTTACTTTGATTGGGGTGAGGATCCAGAAGGAATTCAATTTGATGTATGACATTCTGAGGGTGGCTGGAGAAGAATTGGAAGTCCGGAAAAGGGGGTCAAATGTTGAAAAAAAATGTGGTCAGTCACCTGAAAATCATTGGAAAAACAGGATTGTATGAAAAAAAAGAAAAGAAAATGATATCCCAAACTAAATACTCATGGATTAAAAAATGAATTGTGGGAGCAGGGATCAGGTTGAATAGAGTAATGAGGCACGTCCAGTTGGGATGGAAGGAAGCCAATCAAAGTCAGTAGATATAAACACACACACCTATGCACATTTATATGGATCTATGAATCATGTAGTGGAAGGATAGAGGACGGGAGGATGATCACTGGTGGAAATATTTTAGAATAATTTGAAAACCAAGTACAAGAGAGGCAGGGGGAGGGAAGAAAAGGCTTTTTTTTTTGAGTCAGATGATTCATGAACAACCAACAGGAGCAACACACACAAGGCAAGGTAATGTGAATGGGGGAAGGATGGGGGGGAATGTCTGGTGTTGGAGATGGATATGGTGCTAGATGACAAGGATGAATGAAATACAGAAAGAGGGGGAAATATAGATTTTAAGACAATCCGGGCTTATTAAAAAAATTATAATTGGTCTTGATTTTCATCACAACAATTGGAAAGAATATGGACAAGAATATCCTCATGCTTTTCCTGGTCAGAACATATGCTAGGAATTGAAGCACTACTACTCTTGTGATCAGGTTTTTCTTCATTGCTTGAGTTGATAGAAGCATGATGAACGTGATCACAATGACTATGAGGTCCAATATCAGGGGTAGTGCAAAGTTTATTGGAAGATGAACTTCCAGAATCAGAGCAATGATTATGATGAGTAATCAAGGTAACAATATCAGATTGATCACTATCACCTGCTTGTTGTCCATAATGAGCCCTACTGAAGTGTTGTTCAACCATCAAAATTATAATCCCTGAACAGGTTGTTTTCCAACACAAAAAAGAAAGAAAAGAGAAAGACAAGAAGGGGTGGAAATGAACAAAGGCATGTCAGCTTTTAAGTTCCTCAGGAATTTAGATTAGTCAGGGAGACACGCCAGCCCAAGATGTTCATGGACGCTGGGGCTTTAGAGACATGAAATGTGATGCAAAACTTACCATCTAGTGCCAGTATGACTATGACCATTTTCCCAGGAGCACCAAACACCAGAAAAAATTTTCTTCAACCTTGAGGATGATAGGAGGGAGATGAGAGGTGAATATTTGGTTCCAGCAAGCACAGAAATCAGCTTTTTTGTTGGATTGTTTATGGATGAAAAAATTGCCCCAGGTCAGGTCTTTATTTTCACAATGTACCTCAACTTGACTCCCAAATGAACCAATGGTTGCACAGGATTGAGAAGGCGTCTTGTCAGATTTCAAAAAGTTGGCAGCTTCCTTGATGGCATAGAGGAATCAGAGGATAAAAGAGATGGGGGGGGGAAAGAAACAAAAAAAACAAGAGAAAAACCATGGCGATAGGGATCTAACTGTAGTCAAACCAGGATTCAAGAGACAAAGGTGTGTGTGCATGTGTGTATGAAAGAGGTTCTAGGTAATATTGGCTCAAGTTGTGTCCAACATAGGTTATTGTATTGTCTGGTAAGAAGCCTAAGGTTTGGTTTAAAGCTCATTCCATCTCCTCTGATGACCCTTTGAAGAACCAACCACAACCAGCAGAACAAATCCAAAAAATTGACCAGATTGTAGAAAAAATGCCAAACAATTTACCAGATTGTAGAAGAAATACCAAAAAATTGACCAGACAATTTGAGATCTGGAATTTGGCTTTTTTCCACTCTCCCTTTTGAGTTGAACTTGGTAGATTTGATGATGATTTACAAGGGGAAGTTTGAGAGAATGAATGGATCAATGATCAAGTAAGCATAATCTAGAGATTGATCAGATCAATCAACAAGGTATTTTTTAAGGGGGAAGGAGATGATGATTGAAAGAGAAATTGGAGGCAGATGGTCAGTATTTTTGCCACTGAATTGTTTCTATTTTTCATTGGATGATTCTTGTCTTATTATGAGGATGAGAATGAGAATGATGATGATCAATGGTTCTTTGGGTGTTTGGCATGGCAATGCATGAAGAAACATAAATGGCGGATTTGGTGTTTGAAATCCACAATTTTGAAATACACCAGTTAGGGGGTATGAGTATTTCAGAAAAATGCCATTAAAAATGGCAGCTTTCTAATTGTGGATTTTCAAACTCTGATACACCATATTGGGATTTTTTTTCAAAAATTCACCCCCTCCATCCTTGATAAGTTAGATGGTATATATATTCAATTTCTTTGCCTCATTTTTAATTAAAAACATGGTAATTTTGGTTGAAGAATCTTCAAATGGAAGAGTAACTTACAAGAGAAAACATGATTAGTTGTTGATGATAGTCAATAATTAGTGACTCTCCCCTTTTTGGGTTGGGTTCAGGGGTCCAATAAGAGCTATGTGCAGGTGGTCAAATACACTATTTTAACTGGTTTTCTTTTTTGTAAAGGAGTGTTTTGTGCTTGTGCTCTTTGAAAACTTGAGATCATGTATTTCAAAGCTAAGAAATCTTAAAATACAGATGCACTCAGGTAATGTGCATATTATTGTGTAATCCAAATAAGTTTCACAAATGGGCCTCCACCGCCCATTGGAAATCACATGGGCCACGTGGGCCTATGTGGATGTTATTGGTTTTGAGCATTTGGGCGCCAAAAAAAGTTTTCCAAGTCATTGGGACACGGACCTTGATGGGACCCTCATGGTGGATGGGCCACATTAGCCAGATGGTCTTATTTTGGCATTACTGGGTCCAAGGTTTATTTTTCACACACTTGGCCAGACCGGCTGGCCCTCCAAAGTGTGTTTTTTGTGGTCTTTGGGCCTTAGGGGCCCATTTGGGCCACCACACGTTTTGCGGCCCACTAGGTGCCGTTTGTTTCTCATTGGGGGCCCAACAGCCCACGTGGGGCTGTTGTACGGGGCAGAGGACTCTGTTTGGAGTCCTCCCACCCAGCTGGTTGTGAGGGTGGTGGCTGGAGGCCCCTGCCTCCCTCCCTCCCCTTGCTTGGTTGTGAGGGGGAGGGAGGATGGCTGGTCCTCCCCCTCAGTGAGGACCAGCAAGTGGTTGGTTGCATGTGGCAACCAACCAGGGTGGGGGGGATTTCATCACCCTCCCACCTGTTGGTGGTGGAGGGAACAAGGCAGTAGGGGGGATCTGACCACCCTCCCACCAAGAAAGCAGGCCCCCACCCCCGTTACCAAGGGGGAGGCCCCAAGGGCTGGGGGGACCTGATCCCCCTCCAGCCCACCTGTTTTGATGGTCTGCCTGGGGCAAATCGCGTCCCAAGCAACCAGAGGGGGATTTGACCACCCCTGCTGGTCACCTAGGTAGGAAAGAGGGGGGGAGGCGGCACACCCGCCAGTTACATCCCCCCCATGTGAGCTTGAGAGCGGAACCAGGTAAGTTCTGGGCACCACTTGGTCCATTCTAGGGGAAAACTGCTGGTTGTATGAAGCAACCAGCCCAGTAAATGAGGTCAAATAGGTAACAGGGCTTGTTTTAAGGGACAAAAAGCCAGGTTCTGAATAGCAACAAGGGCTGGTTCAGACCAGTAAGGGTGGAAACACAAAATTTGACTGGCACAGACTGGTCATAAGGGATCAAGGAAAAATGCCAAGTGGGCTGAGTAAGCCCAAACCAATTAGAAAGGATTGTAGACCCTTTTGAGACCATTTAGGGCGCAATTTTTGCCTTTTGCTTGTTATTAAATGAGCTCCACATGAGTACCATCTTTTGTATTTAAGGAGCTTGTCTCCTTGATGTTTTCCATCCATTAATTCACCAATTAATTCACATTCACAAGTGTGCCATTGCCTCTGTATCACATTAAGGATCAATCATAAGAAATTATTGTCTCAGCATTTCTTTTGCTTTAAGTAATGCTCTTTGACTAAGCTTCTGGGAAAAGAATTCTCACAATACCAAAAGATTCTTTGATAGAAAAAAGAGAATTTCAAATACAAAATCAACAAGGGAAAATTTTGGGGCAGAATGAGAATAGATATTACCAATGTGAAGGAACTGGAGAGGTTAATGAAGGATGGAAAATGGAGGAGGGTTATTTAGATGGTGGGAACATGAAAGGAGAACAGGAGAACTGAACATGAATTTTAATAAGAATTTTGACAAGAACTTGAATGGAGAGATTTGCCTAACAACTGGAAAAAGATAGCAAGTTGACAGTTGTTGAAGAGAGGGAGTTGGAAGTTGAAGTTGGTGATTATCAAGGAGGGAGGAGGAGGTAAATGATTGACACAAAGGAAGATGGAAAAATGGCTGAAGGAATGAGGGAAGGATTATGGAATATGGGAAGATGCGGTGATGAGAAAAAGTTGAGATAGGAAGGGAGAGAAACAAAGGAGGAGGTAGATCAAGGGAAAGTTGAACAGAAGGATGGGGAAGATGAGTCATGGGTACAGAAGGAGGAGTGAGGAAGGATTTTCTACACATCTGAAGTCTCAAAACTGGGAGGGAGTTTAACAAACAAGCAGGAAGTGGGAGATGACTGTGAGTGACTTTCAACTAAGCACTCTTTCTAAAAATCCTTCATTAAAATAATTCCTTGATTTTGGGTCTTGCTAAAAATCCTTCATTCAAAGAATGCCTTGATTTTGGCATAAGAGGTGGTTCCAAGAGTTTTTTCTACTCAATTTATACCGGAATTTCCCATTTTTTTTTTGAATTTTTGAAAGATAAATTTCACTTAGGTGGAATATAAAATTTTATCAATAAAGAATGAATACAAGTGGACCTCTAGATAATTCTCATTGAAAGGTCTCCTGGATTTTTTAGATGGAGGTTTGGGCCTAAATTGTAAGACTTCAATTCAGCAAGATGAAGCAGGATGGGTTTGTATGGTAGGATTATGTTTTCCATTTTTTGATTTTGGCACTGGATTAATGTTAAATAATATGTATTTTATATGTTGGTTCCCCTTTCAAAATTTATGGCACCTTATTTTTGTGTTTTGACAGGTGACTGAGTAAAAGGCTAACTGCAAGTTCAGATCCTCAGTGCATGATTTCTGTTTTAGTTCCCTTCAGTGGTTTGGGGAGTTTCAAAATAATAAAGTAGCTGACAAAGTCACTGGGGAATTAAATACCAAATTCCATAAGCTGGATGATATTTTGTTTGAATGAAATGAAAATTTATAAATATTTTAATATTGAAAGGATAAATATAAAAATTTAAAGAAAATTTGAGCACATTTGGCAGCTAGATTTGAAGCAAAGTGGTTTTTATCTGAAAGATGGTTAGCTTGGTCAAGTCCTCTATTATGGGTTTTATAATATTTGTAATTTTTGATGATTCAATATTCAAAAATTTATAGCCACCCACCTCTTTGTCTTCATGAGTGAATACATAAGGATCTGGTAAGCTGATTAATTTGAATATGCCACACATTTTGAAAAATTTCTCAATTTAAGTTTTCCAAACTGATTGGTTTGATTCTGTTGACAGGGGAGTTTAATCAATCAGGGATTTTAGAGAAAAAAATTGAAATTTTAATTGGCCCCTGGTCCAAGAGTAACTGATGGTTGATTAGGTCCCAAGTTTTTCTTTGCATTTTAAGTAATATTGGATTTTTTGATCAAATGGATCATGAGGAAAGGGTGTTTGATATTTTGTGTCAGGATTAAGTGTTAGAGGGAAAGTTGTAAAGATTGGGAAAATCATTAGTTTCAGCAAGAGAGACATGAAACACAAAGTGATATAAAAAATTTGGGATTGAAGGAGAAATCATTTGACCTGGAGGATGCTGTTCAAATTTATTTATTTCTTGCATTACAGGAAGGAATGGCTATATTCCAAGAAATATCAATGTATTCTCTGCCAAGAAAATGTCCTTTTTATTTCAGAAAAATTGGGTGGCCAATGAAGTTATCATCATCAGAGAACCAGAATATGGTGGGTTTGAGTGGTTCTGCTGGGAGGGCCTTTTCCATCAGCAAAGTGGATTTCTGATTAATTCTAAAAATCTGGGGTATCAGATGCATAGGCTGCTCTTAGAAAAGGCAGAATACCCTCAGAAGGGGGGGAAATAAAAAGATTCATTTGGGGGGAGGTTGAGTTTACAATAATTTTCCTGGAGGGGTTTTCTCTGTTCCTGGGATTTCCAATTGGTAGTCTGTCCTTTGAATCCATCCTTTTCACTATGAAAGGTTGAGGTTTTACCACAAAAATTGAACTGGGGTTGGAAGCAGGGCCACAAAGGCTTTTTTTTATCAGTAATTGGTAGTCTGGATTTAGATTTTTTTTCTTTGATTGTCAGAATAGATGGGATTTCTTGAAAAATTAATGGAGGTTTGTAAACCTGATTTTAATTCAAAATTTAGTTTATGTGTTGGTTGGCAGGATCAGCTGGGTTCTTCTTTCCAGTAACATGCCTGATTTTAAAGTTAAAGGAAGAGAGGAAGGCCACCCAACTGGACTGCCAACTGGAAAAGTGTCTGCTTTGAGTGAGGGATCACAAGTTTTTATGGTTCAAATAAACTATAAACTAAGTCAAAATTTTAATCAAATGTGCCTTCCATCCCAGGAAAGCCTTGATGAATTCCCACAGCTTCTGATTGCGGAAATCACAATTGAAATGGCCAGGGATCAGCTTTTTTGAGAGGGAAATGACTTTTTTCAGGCTACCCAATCTATCTAGCTGAATGAGAGCTCCCACCATTGATTTTTGAGAAAAACCGGGCTGGCCCTGTGTCCTGCAAGCCTCTGGCCACATCTACTCTCTTTTGGGTCAGTTTTTTCAGCAGGGATTGCTTGAAATGGATTAGATTGAATATTGGTAGGTTTTTTTGAAGCTCAAGAATTTCATAGGATCAGAGTCTTCAGAAGAATAAGGTAATTTTTGAATGATTTTGGAACAAAATATTGGACAAGAATAATACCTGAAAAAGAACACTCCAGTCCAGGAATTATCTTGCTCTAGTCCATTCCTTGGATATCTAATCTGCATTTAACTTGAAAAATATTCTTGCTATAAGTTCTGAAACCTTGTTCTCCACAACTACATAGTGTTAAAAATCCTTCAAAAGGCAATTATATTTTGAAATAACACACTTTACAGAACTTTCATGATTTTTAGAGTAACTCCCAAAAAATTATTATGATTTTATGGTCAAATAAATATGTAATAAATTGGAATTAGATACAAACTCTTCACAGAAAACTTAAAAAGATAAAGAGGTGATGAAACTCACTGCAAAATTAATCCTCGACAAGTTATTATTTCTGATCCCTTTCATGGACTTCCTAGTCCCAATTCCTCAATATATAATATTCATCCAATTTCTCTTGATATCTGATGGTTTACTAACTGATCCTCCTTGGAATTCCTTTTTGTTTTATCCCCTTTTATCTTCTAGATGCCAGCTTCCTCAACTATCCCCCAATCAACCATCCTGAAAAACATCTTCTCCAACAACAATATGTACCATGACCAATACTTTTTATTTTTCAATCAGTTCCTTCCTAATCACAGCTTCAGCCTGTATCCCCTAGTTGAGATTTTCTATATAAAAAGCTGACATTTAAAATTTCCATAGCTTTGATGCCTAAATTTATAGTACTTTTATTCTCTGGAACAATTAATTTTCATTCAATCTCACCATTTTACAGCCAATTGCAATTTTACATTCAAAATATTTCAGAATCTTCCCTCCATTCCCCCTATAATGGTTTCCTGAGATTTTATAGAACCACAATTCTTGTGTATTTGAGACTGCAGATTCTTAAAAGATGAGAACAAAAGAATTTAGTGCTGTATCCCCTGCATTTTCCAGGCTTATTTTTATTAAATTCTGAGTCTATTTCTATCAATATCCCCCACTTTGCGCTCAGATTTTCCAGATCTATTGCCATTCCCTCCCTTGTGACATTTTATGGAAGAATCATCACCCTGTTGGATTATAATGAGCAGCCCTTGGGGGATACATACAGAGATTGCTACATTTCAGGTTTGCAAGGAAATTAACAAAATGACACTTGTGCTAATCTTTCAAGCATGAAAATATCAATATATTTCAATATATAAAAAGAAAAATATATCCATGAACTCTCTGAGGACATACTGGATGAACCAATGAAAACAGGATGGAGTATTGGCTAGACCAAATGGAATGAAAATTTATTTAAACAGACCAAAAGGGGGAAAATAAGTCTTTTTTAAATTCATAACCCTCAGCAGCCCTCAACAGGATCAAAAAACTCTTTGGACCAATAATGGTGATTTAATGAAAGCCCTGCAGCTGTCTCAGTAGGTGACCCAATATGGGCATTAGGTAGCTATCACAAATAATGATTGTATTAATATCCCTATAATCCACTCTGGGGAGAGGAAATTTTCACCTTGAGAGGGTAAAAATAAGATGGTAGCTGCTTCTGAACAGAGGAAACTTGTATGGAGCCTTTTTTTAGCTTTTCAAAAAGGTAGGATTTCAAGTGTGATTGCTTGTTTACCAACAGGTTTTAAAAACCCCAAATGGTGAAGCTGCTTGTATCTTAATTCTTATGGACATATAAATTGGGTGGTGAGGAGGCAGAGAGAATTTATACTGTAGAAAAAAAGAATTTGAATAATTTTCAAATTCTTTTTGCATAGAGAAGGGAGCAGAAATTTGAAAATTAAACCATGATAAATATCCTTGGTACTCCCCTTGGCTTGTTTCCAAGAAAGGAATTGGAGTACCCCAGGAAAAAATGATTTCTGCTCTTGCCCCCCAAAGTTGGGAAAAATTTGTTTTCTAGAAAAGGTAAACAAAAAAAAACATTTAAAAATCCAAGGCAAATTATCCCAAAAAAGCAGTTCATCTTGAATTTGGTCAATTTGGTGATGGAAAATTTGACTGGACCCACCCACTCTTGGTTAACAAAAACTCATAATCCATGTTTTCCATTGTAAAATATGCATCAAATTATTGAATTTCCTTTACAGAAATTGAGGTAAGCCTGGAAAATTAAACTATTCCTGAGAAATTCTTCCTTTGAACCCATTGGAACCAAGATGGTGATTGGAATTTTTTCTGCTCCCCTTTTTTCCAACAGAAATGGAACTATGGTTTGTAAGATTATGGCAAACAGCTTAATTCAGAAGAAGGAAACCATTTGAGTTCAAAATAATGTAAAAGAATAATATCTTAAAAGTTCCACTGCATTCCCAGAATTATCTTATGCTAGTTTCTTCTTCTTTTTCAATTATGAAACTATCCCAAGAAATTATTCTCTGTTATAAGCGCTTTAACCATTTATATGTAGCTAGGTACTTTCAGAATTTCTTGCAAAAGAAAATAATAATCTCTGCAATAGAACACATTTCTTTAAATTTGTTCACTAGTTAATAATTATCTTTGTGATTTTCTGGTTCATTGATATCCCCACATAAACCTATGTACATCCCTGACCTTATATACATGCTATAGGATCAGGAAAGTGCATAAAAACCATAGAGACCCCAAATCTTCTGCTGTTTTAACCTCTGCAGTTGATTACACTCAATCCCTGTCATTATCTCTATAAACCCAATCCATCTGCATGTAAATTAATTAAATAAATTGTTATCTCCAAAAAAGCTTCAACAAAGAAAAAATCAGTCACCTGCAAAGAATAAACCCAAATATATGGAAGGGAAGATATTCCAAAGGAAGATTTAGAAGCAACACAAGTCAATTGAAAACCCAAAGAAGGAATATATGCAAGATAAATAATGAAGTTCCAAGAAAAATAAATCATCATAAAATTTTGCAAAAGGCAAATTAAGTGCCAAAAGAAATCACCTCATAATCCTTCAAAAGTATCAAATGCAAGGGGCAGGTGCAGTACCAAAAAAAACTGCCTCAACAGAAGCCAGAAGGAATATATTCAAGATAAATCATGTCATTCCAAACAAAAAACAAGTTCAAAATCAACCCTGCACTAAAAGTAACAATACATGCAGCACATGCAGTAAAAAACAAAAAAAAGCACCAATAACCTCATCACCAACAAAAAGCAATATATGCAAGTGGAAGATACAGTGGCAAATAACCAGCTCAAAAAAATAAATTCACCAAAACTACACAGAAACATATAATATGGTGTACATGCATGAACATCATACAAAATTTGTTTTTAAAAAAGCAGAAAATCTCATGTTTCTGTATCACCTTTTTTCCAACAAGCACAAACACCTCATGTGACTGTACCAATTTTTTCCAACCAGGAGACACCTCACATGAATTTTTGTCAATTTTCCTCAAAAGGGAAAAAGAGAGAGCCTCAGGGGAAGCCTTGATCACCCCCTGAGGGATGATTCTTCTATTTTAGGAGGGCCCCCCTTCCCTATACAAGTTATATACTAATTCCTCCTATGAAATGATACATCCCAACCTCCCATGCCTACCAGAGAACCATCCTTAAAAAAAATCCATCTATACCCATATAAATCTTAATTTATAATGAACAAAAGAAAAAAAACAACCAAACTCAAAGCATTGAAATAACCCATGAGTTTCTTGAATAAGAATTGTTTTGAAACTTGAAAAATAAATAATCAGAACCCATTGAAAAGTAAATCAACAGTACATCAAGAAGTAACCCTTATACCAAAGGAGAGAAAAACAACAGCGAGAATACAAAATTTATCCTACCCAGATGCCTGACGCTAAAACCATCCTTGGGTTCTCTCCTGAACCATCTCTGAAAGAAAAGCCTTACCCTTTAAAATTTTCCCATTGGTTAAGATCACATATATCTGATCAAAAACTTTATTTACTCTTTCCAAAGATGCAATATATCTTGTTTTTTCTCCAAAGATCCTATCATTCAAAGGTAATAATTAATCTTTTTCTTATCTGAGAGCTATTTTAATCTCAATAGAACCAGTCATTAATCTGAAGAATTATTGTGCATAATTAATAAAATTTTAGAAGGTTAGGAAATTCAAGAATGACCATAGATTACTAATAAACTAAATCTGTAGAAGTAATACTGAATTTCCACCAAATAATTCATAGAAAGCTATTTTCTAAATTAATCCCATATCTCAAGGATTCTATAAAATGAGACCTTGAATACATATTCCTGTTCCAGGTATCACAAAAACACCTCCTGATCAGAGTACTCCTTGTCCAGGCCATACCTCTGATGTAAGAGGGGGTAGAAAAATTGAACTTAGAAATGCTTTTAAACTTGACAGGGGGTTAGATTTTTGGGAGTGAAAGGTGGTTAAACCTATGGTGTGCATCTCCAGGGTTGTTGAATTGTCTTTCTTTCTATATTTTCTCATCAATTTTTGTATGGTATGAATATGTAAATTAGTTGTGGTTACAACACTCCCCCCCAAAACCATGCTTGTGCTCCCACTTTTTGGGCAATTTCTGAACTATGTACAATATGGCAGGCTTGAAAGGTGGAGAATGGCTAAAGTTGCTGATATCAGGGATAATTCAAAGGAAAAACAGCTTTTTCAATATTGTTGTTGTCAGACAACCTGTAGCATCTTTTGCATCTTCTTGAACAGCTGAGGACCTAGAGCCTTGGTGAATATTTCTGCTATTTTCTTGTCCAATTTTATCCAGTGCAAGTTTGTCTTCTTTTTGTAAAAAGCCTCTTTTGCAATGTGGAAGTCTTGTTCCTTGTTCTGTTTCCATTTATTTTCCACATTTCTGCATGCAATTTTGATGGCAGCCTTGTTGTTGCAGAACAGGTGGTTAACATAATACAACCTCAGGATGTCCTTGATAAGGAAGCTGATCTTTAAGATTTTCCACATTTCCACGCCCAAAGCCATGTATTTGGCATGGTACATGGATGATGCAACACACCGTTTAAGCCTGGCTAAATGGATCATTGGGAAGGCTAGGAAGGTCACCACTACACCATCAGTTGATTTAGAAATTTCTCTCCTGCATGACGCATCACTGTACCCCTTCAGGGCCTTACCATCTTCATGGAGGTGTATGGTGAGTTTCAGCTCATGGTCTTGGCAATTTAGGAGTATAGATGGTACAGGCCCCACCAGTGGGACTCATTGGGACATGCAGAAAATCTCAAGAGCAGATTCACCGCGTAGGCAATGTCTGGTTGGGTCCCAACCACCAAATAGATCAGTGAGCTAATGAGGGACAGGTAGTTATCCTTCCTCAAGGGTTTGCATTTTAAATTACTCACTGGGTTTTAGTTGGAAGGCAGGGCGGTGTTGTGCCTGGTTTCTTGGTGCCAGTGGGCCTTCAGGATGGTTTCCACCAGGGATGGTTGTGAAAGGTCCAAGCCCCATGCCTCAAGGTCTATCTTGATTCCAAAAATTGAGTCAATGTTTTTGGACCACTTGATCTTGAGGGTGTCCTTAAGGTCCTTCTCTAGGCAAGGGAAAGTCTCAGATTCTGATCCTGTGACTACTCCATTTTCCACGTGGATCCAAATGATTCCTGATTACTCCTGGTGTTCAAGGGCACACAACAAGCCATCATACTGGGAGGGCTTGTAGCTCAAATTGTCCAGGAGGCCCTGCAGGTGCAGCCACCAAAAGCAGGCTGCTTGCTTGGTCCCGTCAAGAGCTTTCTTCAGGAAGAGGTGCAGACCTTTGTGGAACTTCATCCCAGGAAGGGGCCTAAGCCACACTTCTTTGTCCATGGCAAAGTTGATGTATGCTACAACAAAGTTGAAACTGGGGACTGGCAACTGGAACCATGCTGCCATTTTCAGGAGCAGCCAGAGAGAGGCAAATGTTGCTGTCATTGCAAAGGTCTCCATGATGTCTATGCCGTTAACTTTTTTGGAGCCTTTTACCACACAAATTGCTTTGTAGATGGTCTCATCAGTACCAAAAACTTTCTTTAGAGCAAAGAAACACCTGCAATCCAGAGGTAAATTACCTCCTGGTAAGGATCCAACCTTGCAAAACTCCATTATAGCCAATTTGGAGGGCTTTTCCTTGATTGCCTGCCGCCATTGTAGCAAGTCATCCATCCTCATGACAGCAGGAAAACTTTTGGTTACACGTACATTGTAAAACTCACAGGTTGATACTATGTGATTGATTATTAGCTCTTGGTGTTGAACAACTGCTTGCGGAAAAAATCTCCTAGGGAAAGCTTGTTGGTCAATGTGCCCTGCTTGGCACTTGGTTTTCAGTTGTTGGTCAGTGGCGCAGTTGGAATTCTGGGCATCATTGATGGGGTTTGTAAAAGAAATATGGAATTGATAAACCTGGACCAGGCCATTTGGATTGCAGGCATGAGATAATCAAAAGAAAAATAGCCAGAGAAAGGAAACAAAGGGAAAAAAAGGAAAGGCAACAAACAGGAACAGCACCTCTACAGCCGGGGTTATGTCCTAGAGTAGAGTATGTAGAGCTATAGGCACTGGTTCAACAAATAGAACAATCCTCCCAGATTGAATTGATTTCCAAGGAGTGCAAATGATTTGGCTATTCCTGAGATTGAGTTGAAAATTCATTAGGAACCTACTGCAGTGTTGAGATTGATGGTGATCAGGTTAACAAGTTTGTGTACATTGAGAAATCCTACCTACTTGTATCAATAGCTGGATGAGTTGGTGATCAAGGTGTATATTGAATGAGAGGGTGCCTGGATGGGAGTCAAGCAGGATTAGAGGTTGGGAGAAAAAAAAGATGCTTGGTTAGCGTGAGTGGCTGGTCTAACAAGTGACAGGAAAGGGTAATCTTCCTGGGAGAGCTGCACTTGCATACGTGAAACCTTGTGAGATAAATGAAATAAAAAAAATAATGACAAGTAGACATTGAATAGAAAAAAAACCAAGAGAGCATGGAAACTGAGGAGGAACTACACAAAAGTGAGAGCTAAGACCAACAGGGTTGAGGGCTGAGCCATGTGGGGAAAGGGGGACATTGTCAACGGTACAAATTGATTCTTTTTGGGTAACCAGAAGAGCCAACCTTTTGATTACTCAAGGTAAGCCACTACAATCCCTTCAGGGGCTCTGTCATCAAGGCGCCGGCGCAGCTCCACAGGAAAATGCACGTATGCTTTGGACACAAAACTTTGGAGGTGATCTACAGAAGTTTTAGATCCAAAAAAAGTCTTGTATGGGGTAGAATGAATGCACAGATTGTTAGGCAGCTGGTTCAGGACGTAACAAGCCCATAAAAATGCAAAGCCCAAGAATTTTTTGGGTAATTTGCTATTGGAAAAGTCTGTTCATGCCATGTCACTTACTGTTCTATTAAATTTTTTGATCATCCCATTCTGGTAGTGGTGATACAGGATCAATTTTTTGGCGTTGATTCCCTTCCACGCAAGGGAGTTTGCCAGAGATTTTTCTGTGAATTCACCCCCATTGTCACTCTGTAGGGCTTTGACCATTATCCTCCTTGGTTGCTCTACCTGTTTTATTGTGTCTTTAATGAAGGGAGTTGCCTTGGAATTCCATTTGAGGACTTTCAAAAAAGCATACCTGCTCTGGACATCCAGGAAAGTCAGTAGAGAACGGCTGCTGTTGAATTTGGGAATTTCAAATGGCCCAATAGGGTCTTCAGCCAGCTTTATCAGAGGCTCTGTGCTCCAGTTGGATGAATGGAGGGGGATTAGTCTGGTGCTCTTACTTACCATACACACTGGGCAGAAAAAATTCCCAGCTGGAATACTTTTGGGCAGGCCAACACCAAAATTTGATCAAATCATTATATGCAACTCAAATTAACTGATGTGGCCAAAGACCCAATTCCAGAAAAAAAAGGGTCTTATCTTCAAGGATCAGATGATTCTTGTTGCATGGGTAGTCAATGGGGCGCTCTACAAGGGCTATAAACAGGTCAGTGTAATTGTGTTTCCATGCATGGGTTGAATTGAATTCTAGGGTGTTAGGGACATGTGGTGTGGAAGATGTACAAGGGACAGGCCAAGGGAAGGGGAGGGTAAATATGGTGTTGAAACAATCAGCTTGTTGGTGATGCACCAGCAATTTCTCCGCCAATCAAATGGGAAAGTGAACAATTGGGAGGACATCTGGTCATTGATGACAAAACAATCATTTTTGACATCATAGGCAAAAACTACGCCAGCTTTCCTCAGTGGCCTAGGGATATCAATGTTGTGCACGCCCTCAGGCTGTATAGTAAATCTTCAACAATTACTTTGCTGTGGCAACAAAGACCCAAAAGGGTGGAAGAAACCAGACTGGAAAGCAAGGGGGAAGGAAACAATGCATATGCATATGGGATGAAGGGTGAGTTGTACTTTTTTTTTAGATGAAGTTTTACATGTTGCATTGCGCACTATGAATATGCATACAGGCCATACAAGGACTCCCTGCAGAATGGGGGTGCAGAGCGAAAGAGGGGGGAGGGCCCCATTTGTAAAAACAAACTAGTGTGAGAAACAACCAAGTATACCAAAACGCCATAAGGAGAGATCAGAGGAGAGGGAAAGGAGGAAAAGGAAAGAGAAAACGGGGGAAGAGTGTGGACATCTGAGAAAAGAACAGGACCAGGCACAAGACAGTATGGGCTAGGGTGGAAGAGAGAGGTATGGGAGGGGGGTTGCTATGTGACCAAGAGACCTAGGACTGTGTCAAAGTGGCCGCAGAAAAGATGGAACTAAGAAAGCTGTTCTCAAGCCCTGGGTTCTTTCAGAGACTTGTCCAGGAAATTAGGGTTGAACATAATTTTGCTGTGTCAAAGGAATTTCCTCAGAATTTCCCAAGTAGTCTTGTATTGGGGGCAGTGATTCATGACGTGCACAAAAGTTTCTCTGCTGCCATAGAGACTGCATAGAGGGTCAGTCCTTTTCCTGATTTGGTGCAAATAAAAGTGGAGGGGGCAGTGCCCCAAACAAAGTTGATGAATTGAAGAACTAAGGCCAATCCTCAGGTTGACTCCTCTCCCCTTTAGGCAGGGGACCCCGCCCATGATGAAGCGTCTGACCAACAAGGCATTGTTCTCAACAGGTGTAAAAGGTGTTAGAGGGTCCCCTACTGCTTGTCTTGCTAGCCCGTTGGCCACATTGTTACTGTGTACTTCAATGTGCCCTGGGCACCATACCACCATGATTCTGACCATGGCAGGTAGACCGCTCAGGCTGCTGATAATTTTCTGGATAAGAGCTTGCCCCGGCTTTGGGGTGTTAGGGTCCCTCAATCTCCGGATGACCCCTTTTTTATACACAAATAGAAAAAGGGATTGTAAATGAAGCAAGGGGTGAATTTGGGAGGCTAGGTGCGCCGCCGCTAGGAGGCCCATCAGCTCAAATTTGTGGTTGGATATGAGGGAGCCAGAAGGGGTTCTGTAGGCCAGGGAGGAGTTTGTCCTGTTGGAGAATGCAGCACCAGCCCCCCCTTCTCCTTACTGAAAGATCCATCAAAAAAGAACAAGAGGGAGCAGTCATCATTGGAAAGGGACAAGATGAGTTCAAGGATGGTAGACTTAGCACTTTGTTTAGGGGTCTCCAAAATCAGGTTGGTGATCTTGATGGGTCAACTGGAACGGAAATTGAAGTCCAGAGAGAGCAATTCAGAACAAATTGATAGAAGTTGTTGCACCTGTGTCTGTGCGGAAGGAATGTGGATGCCGGGGAGAGGGCCAGTGATGGCGGGATTCAAGAGGTCCACAACAAACTTTTGGACCGCACCATTTTCCTTGATTAAAGAAAGCTTCCTGTGAAAGAAAGAGAAGGAGGTGAGTGCAATGTGTGTGAGTCTGGATAAGGGGAATAGCTTGGAGCAAATGTAGTCTGTGGATGTGGTTTTAAAGACTCCCAGGGGAAAGGAACCAGATAAACAGTCAATCTTGGCCATTAAACAATGGAGTATACACTTATTTGGCTGGGAATCCCATGCATGAGCTCCGTAGGAAATGCCTGGGAAGAGAATAGTCCTAATCATGTTCTTCTGCACCAGCTTGTTTGATCCAGACCTTTCCAAGCCAAAGATGTGGAGTTGGCGCATAGTTAGGTGAGCATTATTTTGCAGATTGTTGAGTGATTGGTTGTACCTGAGACTGGGGTCTAAAGTGAAGCCCAGCCATTTAAATTCATTTACCGGGAGGAGGGATCTAGCGCCAAGGGAGGCTGCAATTGAGGGGGGAGGAAGTTGTGTTAGCCACATGAACTGGGAATTTTCTATGTCAAAGATAGCTACATTCCTCAGGGCCCACTCCAAGGAGCAAGAGCCTTTGGACTCTATTGCCTTAACAGCTTCCAAAACCCAGCTTGCCGCAACCAAATGTCAGAAGTCATATGAAAACAAATGAACACTGTGGAATTCAAACCCACCACCTCAGACTCTTTATATGGGTGATGCTCTTACCAATTGAGATAAGTGAGCTGTTGAGTAAGGAGCGGTTGATTTATATCTATTTGTCTGATTAACCCGGAAGAGATGTAACTATCCCAGCATTCTATTATGTGGGTGGCTCATACCAGTAAATTAACTGCTCATGGCAATTATGCAATCTTACACCCCACTCTGTGCTTTGAGCAGGGACTCAACCATTTTATTTCATTGATAAAGACGGAATGTTATTTTTGACAGATGTTAGGCTGCAGTATTTTTGACTGTATAACTCTTGCTACCATTTCAAAATTCATATGAAAACAAATGAACACTGTGGGTTTTTGAACCACAAAATCAGACTCTTTATATGAGTGATTCTCTGACCAATTGAGTTAATTGCTCTGTTAAGTAAGGAGCGGTTGATTCATAGATACTTGGCTGATAACCCTGGAAGAGAGTTACTTATCCCAGCATTGTGTGATTTGGCTGGCACATACCAGTCAATGAACTGCTCATGGAAATAATGTGATCTAAAAACGCCTCTGGCTTAGTATAGTCTTTCTTCCCTGCATTTCCGATGATGACCATGACAGCAGTCTTCCAAGGGGTGGGGAAAACACACATCCGAGTGATCTCATCTAACAAGGGGGTCAGGATAGGGAATATTAGCAGCAAAGAATACTTTGGAATCTCATTGGTAACACCGTTGTTCCCCCATGCCTTCTTTGTGCCAATTTTGCGGATGACAGAGGAGAATTCTTCCTTAGAAATGTGGTGGTATAGGACTGCTTTTCTGGATTCAGGCGGGCTAATTGCTAGTCAGTAAAAAGGGGTGGAAGGGGCAGAGGTGCCCCTAAAAAGGAGCTCAGCTTGTTCCTTTTGGATAAGTGTCAAAGACCCGTCACCTTGACATAGGGGTAGTATGTCAGATTGAGCTCTTTTTTTGGTGATGTTCCATATGCCAAAGCCGCCCTGTGGGGTTGAATATTCCAAAAATTTTAGCCACTCTTGTTTCTTCAGAACCATGAATAGTGAAAGGAAGTAGTCATTAAAGGCCTTTTAGCAAGCCCAGGCCTCCTCAGCTTTTGCCAAAATAAACCATCTGTGTGTGCGGTTGTGTATTTTCACCACTGGTCCAAGGATCACTGGGCACTACCACTCCTTGCATTTGTTGTGCTGAGATTTTACACTTTTCCCAAGGGTTCTTTGGGCTCATAGGAAGGCATCAGTCAGTGAGTCAACTCTCTGATTGACAGGCCGGCTGGGGTCCATTTGGAGGGACTGTATGATATAGTTTGCAGCAACTGTGTCTCAGGGATCCAGGTTGTTCCATTTTGGGTTGCTCCATCTGTAGGTAGGGGGGGCCTTCTCAGCTCCAATGGTCTGGAATACTAGTTGGTGATCCAACAAATAATTGTTACTTGATATCTCACATTCATGCAGAATCTTGGCACCTAGGAAATTGGACCAGACATGGTCAATATTAAAACTGTTTCCTAATCTTGAATAAAAAGTGGGAACACCTTTAGGTGAAGCAAATCTGAAAACCTTTGCAGAGAGGGTGCAAAGAAGTGTTGTTGCCGCCAAGTCCAACATGCAACAGTCCCTTGGGTTCCAGTGAGGGTGGTGAAGGTTTGAATCAATGCACAAAAAGTTTGGGACCAATTGATCATCAAAGTTACTCATCCAGCTGTTTAACAAAGGCACTGCAGAGAAAGAGGGGGTAGGGTTATACAATTTTATGAGCTGAATGGAGGTAGTGGGCAGTTCTAATCTCACTGCAACCAGGCATTTTAATCCACCTGGCCAAAGGGTGATCATAAAAGAGGGAAAAGAACTCTTGACATAAGTGGCCACTTTGTGTTGGTCCTGCCAGTCAGATGGAGAGTGTTCAAAAGCTGACAAAGTCCTCCATGCCGGATGAAAGGGAGGGGGGGGGGAAAGGTCATGTGTACTGATCCAGGGTTCCTGCAGGACCAGGATGTCAGCCTCAAGGCCATAATTCAGGATGCTAAGAGTTACAGCTTTATAGACGTGGCAATTAAGTTGCAAGACAGAAATTAAGGCTTTGGAGGAGTTGCAGAGCCTGTCCAGGCTCAAAGGGGGAGGGGTTGGTGGGAGCGGAGGAAGGTCTTGGAAACAGTTAAGTGTTGAGAAAGGGGGGAGGGCCTAGAGTGGGTTCTTTTTGGTTGTTCTAACATGATCTAGGTAGTGGTTTTTGATCAAGCCACCTATTCTTGTAGGGGCACATGACATTGAAGGGGGTGTGGTTGATATTGTAGACTCCGGGGGTTTTGGCCTTGAGGCCCTCAACGCAGAGTACACAGGTCTGGATTCCTCCTAGGCCATCTGGGCAAATTTTAGTGGGGTGCTTTCCTCCACACTTTGTACATTTTGGGGGGCCTCTGCACCAGTTACCATAGTGGCCCATAAGAAGGCATTTATAGTATTGGAAAGGGCAAGGTTTGAATCTTTCCTTGAAATGTAATTTCTAGTTGTTTAAAATACCCTTTTGCTCTATCCGGGCCGCAAGTTCTTTATTGAGGAACAAGAGTACAATTGTAACAGCCTTCTTCTGTTTTGTAGAATTGGATCCCATCTATTGGACCTTTGCTACGTCGGAAGCTTGAAACTGGTTTTGGGAAGCCAAACAGGAGAGGGATGATGCACTGGAGATGTCAAAGGATTTGGGGACCCCATGGACCATGACTGAGAATTTTCTGGGAGTGGCCTCCAGATTGGGATGTACCTCTTTGGAGCAGACATGCTTGTTCTCCATCAGCAAATTCTGATGAAGACAGTTCTTAGTATAAAAGGAGACATTTCCCAAGGGCAAAAACTTGACTCCCCTGATTGTAACTAACCTGTCTCCAACTTTTGCACCTAGGGCTGCAAGCAATTTGTTTGCTTTCTGGACCAGGGCTGGTGGGGGGACGTCCTTGAGGGTAGTATTCAACGGGTTGGAGTGGATGAAGACTTGTTGTGGGCTTAGTCTGGCCAGAGCAAGGCATGGTGGTGGGAACCTTGGGGGGAAGTGAGAGGGGGTGGGGGTGGCTGTAGCAGCTGCATAAAAGGCCCAATGATTTTTGAGATGGGGGGGGGGGAGCAGGGTGAGGGGAGGCAGAGAAAGCAGAGAAGCACTGGTCTAGAGCCTCCAGCTTTGCATTCAGTCCTTCTAGCATATCCCTCATTAGCTTGAAAGAGCGGTCTGACTCAGCTGATAGGCCCAGTATGATCTTGACAAAATTTGAGTTGAGCGTGACTGTGCCATTAATGTTTGTGCTAGCTTGGTCTTGTAGAAGCTCAACAAGGACAATGTGCAAGCCCAAGGGCAGAGGCATGATGTGGGGGGGGGGGGGGTTGGGGAGGGCCCATTGCTTTTCACCTGGGTCCAGGTTGTCTACCTCCATAGTAGGGGCAGCCAAACAAGGCCAAAGGGACCAGGGTATGGGGAAAAAAAGGGGGGGGGGGGAGGGCTTCAAGGGTGAGTGAGGGGGGGACAAGGTTTTCCAGATAGGGGGAGAGAATGAGGTATCACTATTGTGGTACGGAGCATGAAGCTTCATGAGTTCTACTTAAATAGCTACCAATTGTTCCTTGCCTCTTCTCTGTTCTTTTCTTTTTCCTCATCAAATTCTGGTCTCTACAATACTTCACCCTCAGGTGATTGATGCGCCTCACTCCTGGTCCGCTTTTCTTCATCCTCCCTCATCTGTTACCCTCACAATCTAACCCTTGGTGGTTATTTCAAAAGGTGATTGCTGCGCCTCACTCCTTTTCCGCTTCTCTTCCTCCTCCCATGTCTGGTCCTCTCACAATCTAACCCTTGGTGGTGATTTCAAAGCACTCTAACAGGTTGTGAGCCCAGCAAAACTCAAGTGAATCTTTTCCTTCAAATCAATCTGAATCAAAATAATCCATCATTCTGGATTCCTACCGACCTACCCCATATCCATTCCCATCTCCATCTCTAACTCCCACATCCTAAAACAACAAATCCAAGGAAGAATTTTTGTACCACTCATCCACCTCATCAAATGCCACTGAAACCATTTTCTAACATCTCACCACTGCTTCAAAAACTTTGGTATTCAACATGGCTGAAGACCTACTACAAACAAACATTCCCATGCTCAGGGGACCTAACTTTCCTAGCCAGAGAAATGCTATAATCAAAAAATTGGGTTTCAAAGACCTTGAAAAATAATCAAAAAGGATCCTCCTTCCAAAACCACTCCGCAGGAGCAAATCTGACTGAAACAGGTCACTAAATTCATTCAAATGCACCTTGATAACCAGAACTACAAATTTTTGTAAACAATCCCTAAAAATACCTACCAAAAAGCCTTTGGGATGCCATCTTCTCCCACTACGCCACCAAGTCAATGGAAAATATCTCAAGCATGATTGGTAAGATGCACAACATTGATATCTCCACCAGCAATCTTACCTCCGCAATAAGCAAGTTTTGAGAACTTTTCTGTCTACTTGGGGAAGTATCCTCTAGGAAATTGGAAAGCACACCTTGGAGGCCATGTGGTCATATCACATCCTTGAATTACTACCAGAAAGCTTCCATGTTTGAAAATCCTTAAAATACTCAAGCCTCAAAGACGTGGAAAAATTGAACGTTGCAGCCTCCTGATAGACCTGGAGACTGAACTAAGGAGACAGGAAAAATCAACCTCTTCAAATAGTGCTTTAATTTTGAAAGAAACCACTCACTCAGGATCAGGGAAAAACAGGTACAATCATTGAGAACCCAAGAGATTCCCCTTTTGTTCCAATGGGAAGAACAAACCTCTTACTGCCCACTCAGAAGCGGAATGCCACAAACTTCATCCAGAACGCACAATTGCTTACAAAGAGAGCCTTATAGAAAGACAGGGTCAAGGGAAGGGTGAAGTTCACCAAGCTCACTATTTCTCCGTCACTCCACCCCCAAATGCAATAATATTAGACACCAGGGCCTCAGGACACTACCTGAAAGATCAAGAACTTTTCTCAACCTACTCCAAATGTGCTGATGTCATCTATGCCGCCAATGGATTCAACATCCCAGTGATTGGATGGGGAAAGCTACAATCAAGTTGAAACATGGAAACCTCAATGTCAAAAAAGCCTTTTATGTTCCAAATCTCTCCCACTTGTTGGTTCCCTTATCTACATATCTACAACTTGGCTACTTGCTCTTACCCAATCCATATGAATTCAAGTGCAGCAAGGGAGATGAAGAACTTAACCAGTAGTATAATAGAGAACCTACTGGTAATTGATCTGAAAACAAATTGAGCACTCTCCACCCTCTCTAACCCCATTTGCCTACACAAAGCGCTTGGATACCAAAGTCAAAAGTATCTGGAAGCTGCATATCCCTCTCTACTCCTGTAAAATGTGGAATGTACCTTGTGCAACTTATCCAAAATGCACCGTGTACCCTTCACTGGAAAGTTTCCTTGGCCAAAAACCGAATTGGAAATCATCCACATGGATTTGTGCCGCCCAATCACCCCTTTGTCCCAAGGTGGAAACAAGTATTTCCTAAAAATTGTTGACAGGTAATCAAAATAGCAGTTCCTCTTCACAATGGAGCAAAAATCTCAAACATTTGAGCTTTTTCAAAATTTCCTCAAATTAGCTGAGACCCAATCTGGCACAAGAGTGAAGTTTGTTGTGTCCAACAACGGAGGAGAATTTGATAAAAAGATTTTTGAAGATATCTTTGAGAACAAAGGAATCACCCACCTCAAATCGGCCCCATATAAACCAAAAAACAATCCATTTTCCAAATGTGGGAATCTCATCACAATCAAAAAGGCTTGAGAAATGCTAATTGATTGTGGACTGCCTTTGGACTGGTGGAGGGAAGCAGTAAGTATGGCAGTCTATCTTAAGAACCATCCCCCTGAGAGCTCCTTAGGAATGAAGAGCCCCTATGAACTCTGGTTGGGTAAAGCAGCTGATCTATGTCACTTGAAACCTTTTGGGTGAAGAGAAATCTTATTCAACAAAGAACGCTTCCATCTGTCAAAGTTCTCCCCATCTGGGGTGGAATGAATTTTTTTTGGATATGAAGAAGGTCATCCAACATATTGGGTTTGGAATCCTGTTTCTGACAAGATCCACTTCTCACACCACATTTGCTTCAAGACCAATGTTTTTGTTTTTTTAAATATCCAGTCTCTTTTTCTCAATCCTTCCTCCAATTATACTCCATATTGTTCTTCTTCCTCCCCTCCGTGTAGTCTCCATCTTTCCACCCAATCACCTGTTCCTTTTATTTCCTCATCAAGCATCCCTATCACTACCCCAAATTCTTCCCTTCTCTGTTGTTCCTCTGCCACTCTATGCACTCCTATGTCCACATCCACTCTTGAACCACCGTCTTCTCAACACATCTCTGCCGGAGATGCCACGAGCAAACCCCCCTTGGAATCACCTGCTTCAAAAAGCATGCATTCCAGAGACACCACCAAATTGACTCCAAATCACAGTCATGCTCACCCAATTATCTTGTTGGTGACTTGCATCCCCCACATCCACCAATCAAAGGGCAAACTTATTTCCCTCAATTTTATCACACACCAAACAACATTGATCTGAACGTGGAACCTCACCAAATTCTTCAAAATACCCGCAGGAGGCGGGCAAATATAATTGTTGAAGAACCCTTCTCTCTCTCAGATCCCACCTCATATGAAGAATTTTGATGCAGGCCAGACAATACCAACTAGATTGCCACTGAAGATGTGGAACTAAATGAAATTTTTTTTCACAGCCTCTGGGAAGTAGCTGAGAAGGGGAATGGCAAGAAGGCGCTTGATAAAATTAGCATCTATTGGTGCAAAAAAGATTCCAACAAAGTTGTGGTAAAAAAGAAAGCACAAATATGTGTCCTGGGCAATCAAAAAGTCAAGGGCATCAACTACAACAAAAACTTTGCTCCAACTGGGCAAGAAAACTGTCTGAAACTACTGCTAATGATAGCTGTTTACAAAGAATCCAAGCTGGACCAAAAGGACTTGCAATGTGCATTCCTCAACAGACTGACCAAAATTCAAATCTTCATCAAACCCCCCAAAAGGCATGAATGACAACTTAAAACCAAAAAAGGGCCTCGCGCTTAAGAAATCCCTTTACGGTCTTAAGCAGAGCCCCTGATGTTGGTACAAAGCGCTTTCCACCTTCTTCTCAGAGATCAAATTTGAACCCACGCAATGAAATACCTGCCTGTTCATCTTGCCTGACTCCTCTAATCCTGCACTGATATTTTTTCATGTCAATGATTAAATTATCACTGGAAAGAATATCCAGCCCATCAAGAACACAATCAAATCAAAATCCAAGATGCATTATCTTTCTCCCTGTGAATGAGTTTTGGGGACAAGAATCACGCAGGACAAGTGGTTGCAAACCGTCTCACTGTAAAAATAACAGTCACCAGGGCCAAATTGGGGTCTCTGGCCACCCAGTGACTCCATGTCACCATCCGGTCCAATTTTCCAACCCATTGAATCCCTTTACCGGAAACTTCTATTCACCAATGAAGTATCTTGACTTCACCAAAGTTTACATTGAAAAAAAAATAGAATTCACATGTTATTCACCATGGTGGAAAATGGATGTCACTTGTCATTCCTAAATGCAGAAACTAGAATTCATTGAGCTAACACATTAATGAAACTGAAAATCACTTGGCATTCACCTTGGAAGTAATGATATATAAAACATAAAAAATAATAATATTGTTTACTGGAATTCCCCACCCATAAAACCGGTGATCAAAAATTCTAACAAATAATGAAAAGTGAATTCCAATGAATCTTGATTTTTTTTGAAAATTTTTAAAAAATTAGCACACATCTGAATTCCAATGAACTTGGAGATCTACGAAACGACTGTAATTTTTCACCAATACATTCACATTGCTGTTTTTAAAATTTCACAGGTCTGTTGTTTTTATTTCACCTGTTTGTTTCCTGCCTTTCACCTGTGTTTGAAATTTGTTTTTTTAATGAATTCTATTTCATATCACAATTATTTCAATCAAAAGAGAAAATAAAAAATCACACTTAATTCTAGAAAAATACAACAGAAAAACATAATTGATGTTGAATCAAGTAATCCTCCTTTTTTCACCAATGGCGTTGCACACTATGAATCCAAGGAACACCTTTTGGGGGGCCAGGGAAACAGTCTGGTTCATCTTCTGTGGAATCACACTGCTTCAAATTTCAGAAGTTTATCCAGTGGAACTCCTGGGTCTTGATCCCAAGTCAACCATTTTCTTGGCTGCCAACAAATAGATTGAAATTTAACCTGGATTAGCAGCTGAGGAGCTGGCTGTTGAAAAAGTGAGGGGCTTTGGAGGTGTGGTAGGCTTCATCCATTGTACCAGCCTGATTTCTAGGACTTTAACCACTAGTTTACTAGCTGCAACCAGTGAAAAAGGTTCAGCATGTCAGCAAAAACACAAATTAAAAAATCCCTCCCCCCAAAAAAAAACCATTGCACCAATTTTGGTGCAACAGTTTATTTTTGAATCCTGCTTCAAGAAGAAAAAATTGCACCAAAAGGCTTGTGTTTGGAGGCATACCTCCAAACACAAGCATTTTTGTACAATTTTTTTTGGGGGGATTTTTCAATTTTTTTTTAAAAAAACTTTTTCACCAAAATGCTTGTGTTAGAATGTATGGTAATGCAAGCTTGTCTGGGCACACTCCCAATTCCCGCTTTGAACCGCGCCCAGCAGGCTTAATTTCCCCATCCAGTTGCGCTTCAGATCTTGGCATACCTCCAAGTTCCACTCATCCAATGCCAAGCTGTTGGCACCCCCCCTCAATCACTTCCTCCCCCTCACTTGCTCCATCCCCCTCAATCAATTCCTCCCCCTCACTTGCTCCATCCCCCTCCACCTCACTTGCTCTTTCCCCCTTTCTCCCTCCTCCTTGGTTCCTCTCCCTTGCAACCTTCTCAGTTCTAACAGCCAAGGCTCTGGAAGCTAATACTATGGGAATCAATCTGTTTGGTCAATGGGGCTCAATTGATGTTGAAGTCAAAGGCATGTCTTTTCATTTCCCCAGTTGGTGTTGACAGTCTTTTACCCCTTCTTTTTGCTTGGCAATGGTGATTTCTCAGCTCCTTTTATTTTTTTATAAAGATTTTTCATTTGTTTTTTCTAATTGAATAAGTTTTGAATAGTATTGACAACTTTATTGAAGAAAAAAAGAAAAATGGCCACAATTATTGATCTGGTGTGCGTGGCTAATTGGCCCTCAGTAAACAAGCATTTTGGTGGAGCGGGTTTTTTTGCAATTCTTTGAAAAAAATATGTTGCAAAAAAATGCTTTTGTTTGCATACATGCCTCCAAACAAAAGCATTTTGATGCAACATTTTTTTTTGAGATTCTTTAAGAAACAAAAAATCTGTTGCACCAAAATTCTTGTGTTCAGATGCATGCCTCTGAACAGAAGCATTTTGGTGCAACAGTTTTTTTTTGCAATTCTTTATGTTTGTGTTTGGATGCATGTGTATAAACACAACCATTTTGGTGCAAGGTTTTTTTTTGCAATTAAAGAATTGAAAAAAAAAACACTTCACCAAAATGCTTGTGTTCAGAGGAATGCATTCAAACACAAGAATCTTGGTGCAATTGATTTTTTTTAAAAAAGAATTGCAAAAAAAAACCATTGCACCAAAATCCTTGTGTTCAGAGGCATGCATCCAAACACAAGAATTTTGGTGCAACAGATTTTTCTCTTTTCAAAGAATCACAAAAAAACCTGTTTCATTAAAATGCTTGTGTTGGAGGCATGCATCCAAACACAAGCATTTTTGTGCAAAAGTTTTTTTTACTGCCTATCAGCACTTATGTGTGTACCATGTATGAGTGTAATCCAAATTCTATTCACATATGGCCCTCTACAGCCCATTTGACAAACCCACAGATCATGCAGGCCTGTGGGGATGTCACTGATTTGGGAAAAATGGCTGTAGGACATTTGAAATAAATCATTTTGGACAGAGGCCCTCACAGGCCCCCTGGACTGGATGGGCAATCCCAACAAAATGGGGATGAGGGGCCATTTCCAGCCCCCTTCTGTATTTTGGATATACCTGGCCTTTTGGGCCGGCCCAAAAAATAGTCCTTCCTCAGTTTTGGGTTGGCCCGCTAGTGTTGCCACCTGCACATGGCCAATTTTCCTTTCTTCTGGACCGCTGTGGGGCCCAAAGGCCTGCGCAAGGCCTTTGTGGGGGGCAGGAAGACTCCAATCGGAGTCCCACTACCCCAGCTGGTTTTTGTTGCCAGTGTACGACTCCAAATGGTGCTAGGCCGTGGCAGTTCCTGTTGGGATTAATAAGTCTTAACTGACGCCCACAATTCTCAAAATGTCCTGTGTCACTCCCATCTCACGCTCACTCATGCGCGCTCAACAAGAGCATTCCCCCTTAGTGAGGCAAGTCTCATTTCCTCTTCCAAACCTTCTTCAAACACCATTGGAACAACCAGCACAACTTACTCAAGGCTCAACCAATCTACCAGAAGAGATTTACAGCTAAGTTTTCAATTGCAGGTATTCTACTAAGTCTCTATAGAGGCCACAATCTGGTTTGTAGAATAAAGGATTTTTGGTGGTCATTGGTTTCTGTTTACATTCTTTCATCATTGACTGTTCCTGTCCAAACTGATTTTATCCATACTCATCTACTCTGTTGTTATTGAAATAAAATCCTGGTTCAGGTTTCCAGACCCTCTTAAAATTTTAAAGTTCCATGGAGGGGAAAGTTGCTGTTTAGGCTGCCCTCCTGAGTGTTAAAAAAATATTTAAATTTAACCAAGATCAAGGTCCAGAACGTTTAAGTGAGGAATCAAGTAGTAAGGATAAAGTTTGATTATAGTCAGTAGCAATGGAACAGAAGTATCTGAGGCAAGTTTACTGAGGAGATATTTGAACAAAAGAATTTTTAAAGTTTGTTTAAATTTCAAAAGAAAAAAGATGTTGTATGTAAACAACACCCACAAGCTAATAACTCTTGTTGTAAGAAGAAGATTAGGGATGATCAACTCAAATCCCAACCAACCTCCAGGTCCTCAATGAACCTTCCCAACCATCCAAAATCAATCACTTGAAGGGTACAATATAACTGAGGTTGGCTTTACAAGACAAAGCACAATGTTTTGAGAAGCTCTAAAAGCAAACAGTAACCAATCAAAACAGGGATCACCTCAACACTTCTCAAGGAACCCAATTGTAGGCTGGCAGAATGAAAATTTAAAAAATTGAACGAGTAATAACACTCCAGGTTTTAAACTGAATAAAAACTCTTAAATCAAAAGTGATTGGCTCTGGAAAGATGATCAAGAAAGGATTGAGACCAGTATGGTCAGAGAAAGGTATCAAAGAGTGGTGTAACACACTCTAGAATTCCAACAGACGGAATTCTCTTCAACCAGCAAGGCTATTGGTTGGTGATAAGTATAAGGCCTCAGAGGGGAAAAGACTAAGGATAAAATTGACCAGGGGGAAATCAAAGATATAACCAGGATAATGATGATAGATTACTATGATAACAGGGGGGAAATACACACACACTCCCATGGATGATAAGAAAAAGGTAGGGGGAGCCCCTCCTTTCATTGGCCATGGGTCCCTATTGACTATGTACAAGTGATAACACACATAGAGCAGAAGAAAAAACACAATTTGAATAAAATAAAATAAAATAAAATAAAATAGCACAAAAAAACAATGGATGAGCAGGGATGGAAGGACACCATCCCATGCAAATGATGGGCACAGGCAGGAGAACCACGGGTGAGGAAATGCACGGACAGGCTGATGGGCAGGACAATTGCTTGCCCGCAGATGATTGCGCAAGAGCAGACAGAGGAGGCGGTCAAGAGAGATGTGGCAGGGGGGGTGATAATTGGAGCAGTGGGAATGGATGACATGGAGGAGATGGATCAATGGTTGGATAAACAACCAATGGGGGAGACAAGAGTGCAAGATTGGTTGTTGGAACAACCAATTGGGTCAGGGGATTGAGGTCTTTCCCATGACTGATCTTGCGTGGGTCATTGGATGGATGATGGTCATAATTTGGGAGATTGGCAGGTGATTAGAATTGGAGCTAGGGAGAGGTTGCAAGGAGGGATGCTGAGGCCAATCAAGAGGGAAAGGATATCAAGAACATTCCCTTCAAGAATAATCTTCTAGCTTGTTTTCATCATTGTTTTCATGATTTGAGATTGGAGTACAAGTGGATGACAAGGGTCCTGGTTGATGGTTTGATTAATTTTTTATCTGTTCCAAAGAGATATCAAGCGGTCTGGGTGTAGGTGGGTTGTGAGGAAGGCAGGATAGAAAGATTTTCTGAGTCAAAGGAGGGATGGGATGGGATGGAAAGCTAATTGCCATTGGCGTTGATGCCAACAACAATGCCAGTGCTGGCAGGGGTTGAGCCAAGCCGGTCTTTCCCGTCCATTTGGAAAAATAAGGACCAAAGCAAAGAGTAGAGGGATTGAAAGCAAGACCTGGGGAGTTGGAAACCCCAGGGACCCATCCCAAAACTTCTGGGAGATTGGGAAGCTGGCGGATCTAAAGGCTGAAGGAACCTGATTCAGGAAAAGGAATTCCAATTTTTTTTTGATGATGAATGATGAATATAGAAAAATCATAAAAAATTTAAATTTTCCACAATGGTCCTTAGGTGTCCAGTCTTGGTCACCACATCTCTCCCCAAATAACAGAATTTTCCTAGTCTGCATCTGAGTTTGATGAAATATATCAAAAAAAGAAATAAAGATGATTGGAACCAAAAAAAGCCATTTGATCTTGAGGGTGATTAAAAAAAAATCTTGATCCATCCAACAAAAAGTCCTAGAAGTGACAGAGATAAAAAAAGGAGGCATTCCAGGTGCTCAAATATGTGGCATACAGTAGAGTTTTACAACAAAGATGCAGAAGATGACCCTGGTGGTGCACAAATTGGGAGGAATTACCTCTGATCTAAGTTGCCTCCATGGCAATGAAATTTCTTGACTTGATCAGCAGAGATCTCCTGGCCATCTGAGTACCATCCAGTTCTTCCAAAACATATGATCCACCTATGACTTGGCGGACCACCCAATAAGGAACATTCCAGCAATTAGAGAAAAGCTTTTCCCACTGAGTATCCAAGTATTGATTATAAGCTAAAACAAGATCACCAGGATTCAAAGAGTCCCTGATCTGATTTGAATTTTTATCTTTCAAATACTGAACCAATTTTTCTCTGGAGTCCATCATCTTTGATAAGCTTCACTGCGCACATAAACACTCTGCTCCAGTTGCTTTGATTGGTCAACTAATAGATCAGTGGTAGAAGAAACCTGTCCCCAAGAAATACCCAAGAAAGATTGCAATTCCAGATACAGAGGAAGGAAATCCCTTTGACAAAAGATAATTTTTTAGGGTGAGTAGCCAGTGGTTTTGTTTAGTTGAAATTTGATCAGAGAAAAGGACCAGAGGAAGAAATTTGCAACAATTCTTCCCACTTTCACTGGCTGGTTTGACAAGAGAAGCCTTCAAAGGAGAATGGCCTCTTTCCACCATTCCTTGACCTTTAGGATAATAAGGAGTGGTCACCCTATGCTTACCAGGAAGCAGTTGGATCATTTTGGCCAGTTTGCCACCAAAATCAGAGCCATCATTAGTTTAATAAGATCAGGCCAAGCCATAGTTCATTGTCCAAGTCTCATAGAGAAAAGCTGCTACTGATTCAGAACTGAGGTTCTTAAGAAATTTTTCTTCAACCCATCCAGAAAAATCATCTCTAGCCACAATGAGGTACTTTGCTCCACCAGCCTTAATGTGAACCACATCCATAGAAATCCTTTCAAAGACAGTTGAATCACCAGTTGGATATAAAATTTCATCTGGGTGCCTAAGATCATGTTTCTGAAAGACCTCACAACTCTTGCACCATTGAGAGACAGATTTCTTCAAAGATGGCCACCAGAATTGTTTGGATATACGTCAATAGGTTTTGGTTTCCCCATCATGCCCAAGGCCTTCATGGAGACTTTTGAGGATTTAATCTTGTTTAGAAGGGATAGTGACAACAATGAAAGCACAAGGGTCCCCTCTTTTCATAAGCCTAGTACCTTGGACAAAGAAATTGGAGGACTTTCTTTTAAGTGATCAAAAATCTTTAGATGAGAGATCAGGAGGTCTTTGGAGAGTGAAAAGGTACTGCTATAGTTTAAGGCAGAAACCTTGCTGAAAGCCAGAATAATTTTGAGAGGAAATGTTGAAGAAAGGTCAAATAAAAGGTTCCTACTCATCAAAATCCACTCCAACATCCAATTTTTCATCCCCAATAGGACTTCAAGATAAACCTTCAGGCATAGTGAAAGAATTTCAAGGAGTATGAACAATATGAAAAGAAAAAAAACTAGATAAAAGCCACCAAACAAGTCATGGGAGCATTGATCATTTTGATGATAATTTGTGTGTTGACTTGGAACTGGAAGTGTTGACCCCAGAGAATAGTTTACAGCTTCTTCAACATTTGGGCCATACCACAAAGTTCCAGTTTTGGCGGGGAGTACCAAGATTACACATTTGAAAAGAGGAGAGATTCATAAAGAGTAGGACAATCCAAACCATTTTCCTCTTCCTGGGTAAGGATAGCCCCAACATATTGATAACTTGAATTGACAGCCAGCTTGATCTTGCTGGCTCAAGGTCCATAAGTGATATTAATCAAGAAAATTTCTTTCCCAACAATTTTTTTGAGATTCTGAAATGATTTTTCACAAACTTGGGTCCAAAGCCATTCAGCATCCTTCCTGGTTAAGCAAAGCAAGGGAATAAAGATTTTGGATAGAGAAGGGATGAAGATCCAAAAATAAATGAAAAAACCTAAGAAACCTCTGACTTCAGTGGGATTGATTGGAGTCGGCCAAGAGAGAATTTTGTTGAATTTTCATGGAGCCATCCTTCTTCCTTCCTTGCAGACCACATGACCAAAAATTTCCAGAGAAGGGCCACATGCAGCCAATCTGGATCCAGAGACAGTGAGAACAGACTCCTTTATTTGAAACAAGATCCTTTCCAAAGTGGTTGCATATTCCCACATAAATCAACGTATTTCTGAGTGCCAAGGTAAGAGCTCATTTCTATAGTAAGAAACTGGACCTTTGATTCCGCCATTGTCAATAAAGATACCAGCATGATCAGGGATGTCATCCCGGAGGATCCAAACCATCTGAGCCTCATAGACTACAACCAAATTGGTGGCACCCTGGGGCAAGCAAGTAAGTTGGAATTGACCAAGAGAAGTATTGAAAGTAGTGAGAGGACAATAAATTGGATGTAAGGATTGTTTTTCATTGCCACCTATAATATCACCTAGACCATAGAAAGCTCTTGCAGAGAAATATTTGACAAATTCTTCAGTAGCAGGGGGAATACCAGAGTATTTAATAGTAACTGTCAAACAAACACCCCACGTACTATAGGGAAATCTTAGATGATTGTGAGCGCACAATAAAAGCTGAGCGCAAGGGAAAGTGGAAGGTAGCAAGGGCTAACTGCAAAGTGAAAAATTATGGTGGAGTAACTTGACACACAGCAAGAGGGATGAATGTTTCAATGGAAGGTAACCAAACCCAATCCAAATGTGATGACTGCATTTAGCAAATGCAAGAAAGTATGAAATTAACTAACTGATTAAAAAACCCCCAGGCAAACAGAGTAGCCTTTATAAGGTAATCCAAAATGACTAGATACAACCTGATGGACGTTCAACTACAGTTTTGAGCAATGAGGCAATGAATGACATGAACGGATTAAAAAATGAATAAACAGTATGAAAATTTCCAAGGTCTTAGCGTAAGTGAAAGACAAAAGGGGAAAAATTTATTGGAGTGAAATGGTTGAGACATGAGGGAGTGACATCAGAAGCAATGCAAATATGAAGGTGTATTTTATGCAGGGTAAGGGACTAGTCCATTTTCAAACTATACAGTTGAGGTGGCTTGACTAGAATGGGTGTGAACTAGCATAATCATGTGACTGGAAATGGGAAACAGAGGGTTATTGATACCCAGGGTGAAAAGGGGGAGCCCAAATGGATGGTTGACCAATTTAAAGTTGACTGCAAGGTTTGAAAGTGGGTGCTGAGTCAGTCCCAAAGAATGGAAGCTTTTTGTGTAAGCCAGAGTTGATAAGCCGGAGGCACCATTGATTTTGTGCTTCTAGTTTGTCATGATTATGGACTGAGGTAGATGGTACTGAGGAAAGGGGTATTTCAAACTGGGAGGACAATAATCCTTAAGCTTGAAGCGTGACAGTTCCCGGGGTATAAAGACAAAAGCTCCTGCAAGCGTTCAGAAAATTTCCCATCAATTCCAAAGTCATTAAAAATATTGTATAACCTTTAAAATTACTTCTTTTCTTTTAAATATATTCATCATTAATTATGTTGTCATTGTCATTCCGCTGTTGCCAAAACTGTTGGTATTCAAGCTCATGCTCAATTATTTCCTTAATTTTTTTCATCTATCTTTCTTCTATTTCTTTTATTTATATTTCTATCTCTCTCTGCTGCAGTTGCTATGTCTGTGATCTTTCTTCTTTTCAGTGAACCCTTCCATCTTACTCACACCCACGCGCACGCTTCCTCAAAGTATTCCGCTTCAAAAACTTCAATTCTGAAGTTACCTCCTGGCTAAATGGTCAAGTTCTTGCAAGATCATAAAGCAATCATGGCCACCTCCTTCATCCACACTACCATCAACATCAATCATTTATTGAAGCTACCCACAATATATACCACCAGCTAACTTCACCATCAAACTACCTGCTACCGTCAACGCTCATGCTTTGAACCCAATCAACATCAAGATTCTCATATTGAATTATCTCTTTTCTTTTCTTTCTGTGTTTTCCACTGTTTCTGCTAGCCTCAACGCAGTCTGGTCCTTTTTAAGATTTTTTAATCAGATTTTTCTTTTATTCTCTATTCACTCCTTGCTGAAATACAACTCCTTTTTAAGTATGTTAAACTTTCAGATTTACAGTACCAAGAATCTCACTGGAACAGACAGGCTCAATGTTTGACTCAGAAGAACAACCCAATTTGTCTAAACTCAAGATCCCTCTGTTGAAAAACACAAACTTCCCTTCTTGGAGTCTTAGAATCAAGAGCTATCTCCGCAGGAAAGGTCTTCTTGAACTTACCGTAGAACCTCCTCCATCACTGCTAAATGGTCCTCAGAAGAAGAAAATCTTTGAAGCTGCAGACATCATCATTCAACACCTTGGTGAATCAGCCTTTGAGTCAATTGTAAACAACAATAATGATGGAGATCCTCACACCATATGGAAGGCCATCCTTGAACAATATGCTTCACAGTCCTCAAATAACCGTGGACGCATCTGGCTCAACTTCATCCACTATCTCTTCAAAGGTGATTTGAAAACCTACATTGAGGATTGAAGAAAACTCATGAACAAACTCACTGTTGTCCAACTTGAAATCCCGCCTGAGATTTTAAGATACACCATTCTTGCCAAACTTCCCAACTCTTTCTATCACATTGTCAATTCCTTAATTCTGAACAATTCCCTTCTTAAGAACCCCACTGGAATCCTGAAAAAGCTTTTCAAAGTTCTTTATATTGAATCCTCTTGACTACCTCATACCAACGCTATCCCTGACAACCCTCCCTCTTCCGCTCTCCACAAATCTGCTGTGAGGAAAAGACCTAAAAACCCCTGTTCCAAAGGAAATCAAAACCCACTATCCAAAAATCCAGAAATTAAATTTTGTTTTTCGCACCCTCATCTCAGACCCGACTGGAACAAAACCCCCTCATCTAATCTTCACTCCGCAAATGAAAGCTCCAACGTTGTTCTTGAAGGCAACACTAAGAACGCCAAACTTCACTTCAACTCCCAAATCTACCTGTCTACTGATAGAAACCATTCTCTTCTTCCTGTTCTGGATTCTGGCACAATTCATCACATAGTGAAAAATCACCAGTTGCTGTTTGACTGCATGCCCATCCATCTTGAAGTTGGAACAGGTTCTCCCAACAATTCCCTCACTGCTACCCACTCTGGTTTGGCCAAACTTTTTAATCACCTTGGCGCCACTATCATCTTACAAGACGTTTTGCTCATACCATCCATCAATCAATGTCTTATCTCTTTTACTTGACTGAACTCCTTGAAAGCAACTTTCTCTAAGGTTGGATATTTGGGGTTTGAAGTAAAGCTAGATAAGATCAGTTTCATTGGAAAAATGAACAACAAATTAACCAAACTATGCTGCACCAGATTCATGCCTTCCAACCAATCCACTCTTCTTCTTAAGGCCCCTGAAAGTCTCTAGCATTTAATTCTTGGTCACGCAAGCTCTCAATCTCTCAAGACCCTCAACCTGTGCTCTGAAGAACCAACTACCGCTTGTCAGATCTGTAAGACTTGCAAGCAATTCTCTACTCCTTTCAACCACAAATTTACGGAAGTCTCTGAACCCCTTGAAGCAGTCCATCTTGAGCTGGTCGGACCTTTCCCCATAATCTCCAACTCTGGTTTCTCCTACTTTCTCTCTTTAACTGATCAATTTTCCTGTTATCAATCTTTTGCTCTCCTCAAGCAGAAGAGTGGTGCCTTGTAGGCTATTAAAGACTTTGTTGCGCAAGCCAAACGTCAAACTGGTCATACTGTGAAGCTACTGATCTCAGACAATAGCAGAGAATTAATTTCCTCCAACCTTCAATCTTTCTGTCTTGAATAAGGAATTTCTCAGCACTTTTCTCCTCCTCACAATCCACAACAAAATGGTTTGGCCAAAAAATCAAATTGGCTCATTTTGGAGAAGGCTTGATGTTTGCTGAATCAAAGCAATCTTCCACTAAAGTTCTGGGATGAGGCAATCAACACTGCCGCTCACATTCTTAACATCCTTCCTTTGAGATCTTGTGGCAACCTCATCCCCTACAAATCTAGGTACAAACGCTTGTTTAATCTCAACTATTTACAACCTTTTGGCTGCGCTGCTTTCACTGTCATTCCCAAGTCCAATCAAACTTTCAAGCTTCTTCCCACCAGCAAAAGAGCCATCCTGCTTGGGTACATCAATGACTTCTTATCATTCAGACTACTTGATCTGGACTCCTCCAGAATCTTCATCTCCCCCAACTTGTCTTTTGACAAACTCACGTTTCCCTCTCCATCCGGGTCCAAGTCTTCTTCTTCCTTTATCAATTCTGATCATCTTGTACCAACTCCTTTCTCCTCTCTCTCTTTTCCGACCAATATTTCATTAAACTCCTCTTCTGCTGTTTCCTCCTCTCCTAAATAATTCTCTCTTCCTTCCACTTCCACTTCTACCACTTCTGAATCATCTCCTGCTTCTCATCATCCTGCTGTTGAAATCCCTCCATCCATCCATAAACCTTCCCACGACAGGCTAATCCATGTGAACATCATTACTCATCCTTGGCGTCCAAATTCTAGAATTGGACTTCCCCCCATCTATCTTATTGTCAGCAACAACTATTCCAATCCCACATCTGTCAAGGAAGCTCTTGCCTCCAAATATCAAGAAGAATGGATCAAAGCTATGAGAAATGAGGAGCTGAACCTGCTCAGCTATCAAGTTTGGGAAGAAGCAACTCTACCTGATGGCAATTTGGGGCTCAAGTGCGTCTGGGTCTTTTGAACCAAACAAGACAATCAAAATAGGATCATCAAATTCAAAGCCCGACTCTGAGCCCAAGGTTTCAATCAGCAATACGCTGTCAATTTCACCTCAACCTTTTCCCCCACCAGAG
Source organism: Puccinia polysora (assembly GCA_025617555.3). Classification (NCBI taxonomy): domain Eukaryota; kingdom Fungi; phylum Basidiomycota; class Pucciniomycetes; order Pucciniales; family Pucciniaceae; genus Puccinia; species Puccinia polysora. The sequence continues at coordinate 21,603,018 of CM062621.1, read as the reverse complement.
ACAAAACCGTGCTTTGAATGCTTATTGCTCTTGCTGCTCATCTAAAGCTGAAGTTTCATCAAGTTAATGTAAAAGCCGCCTTCCTGAAAGCTCCGCTATGTGAAGAAATTTACCTCACTCCGCCTCCATACATTGACGTGGCTCATGGCAAATATCTCAAGCTAAAAAAGGCACTTTAAAGTCTCAAGAAGGCCCCTGTGGCCTGGTATGAAACACTTAGTAACTGGCTTATAAGCTGCGGCTTTCATAAAAGCAAAGCTGATCAATGTGTGTTCTGGAAGAATAAAACCTACCTTTATGTCCATGTTGATGACATAGCTGTCTTCAGTGACCAACCGGAAGTTTTCATTGGTCAGCTTAGCTCAAGATTCAAAATAAAGGATCTGGGTCCTGCATCTTTATTACTCGCAATGAACGTTGCACATCTTCCAAATGGCTTCAAGCTCTCTCACAGCTCATACATCAGTCAAGTCTGTGCGCAATAATCACTCCCACCTCATAAATTATTCTTGTTTCCCTTCAAGCCTCATGGCAATTTGTACCCGTCAAGTGATGAAGATCACAAGGATTTCATCCAATTGGGTGCCAACTGTAGGAAAATTATTGGGGAAATTAACCATATCAGCACTTGCACGAGGCCTGAAATTACCTTTGCTGTCAACTACCTGACAAAGTTCCTGGTCAAACCAAATTTAAATCACTTTCAAGCTGCCCTGCACGTCCTGCAATACCTTTAACACAGCCCTAACTATGGTGTGCTTTTCAAATCTTCCTCCTCTTCATCTCATCTCAAAGCATATTTCAACACCAACTGGGCAACTTGTCCAACCACCCAAAGGTCAATCT
>CM062621.1:21504672-21597172 GCA_025617555.3 Puccinia polysora | reverse complement strand
CTTAATGCAAGGATTATCTGGTACTACTATAGGATTTTAATAAACTAAATAATCATTTTTGTCAATACTTTAATCCCTATCTAATAAGTTTGCATTCTTGCAAAGTTGGCTACACTTGAGGTTGTCCAGTTAAGCTTTTTGTAGTTTTGAAGCTAGATCTCAAAGGTGAGTGATAATCAAACTGATTTTGCTATACTGGGTTGAGAAAATTGTCCTAACATTTTCAGGGTGCTGTTTGGAAAAGGTGCTCCCCCCTCCTGTTTAAATGTTGTCCCAAGGTGACAAAGCATCAGGGACTACCTCTTGTTTCCTAGGATGGTACTTGATTGTAAAGTTGAAATTGGAGAGATATTTGGCCCAATGTGCCTGTCTGCGTGTAAGAAATTTTGAACTCATGAAGTATTTCAAAGAATTGTGATCAGTTAAGACCTCAAAAGGTTCCATAATACTCAAAAGTTATGAGCACAATTTTTCCAAGAAATAAACAATTGCAAGAAGTTACTTGTCATGAATCTTGTAATTGAGCTCTGCAGCAAGAAATTTGTGAGAATTGAAAGCTATGGGATGAAAAAGAGAAGAAGAGGAGGAAAGCTGTGAGATTACTCCTGCAATCACATAGTTGCTTGCACCTGTTTTGACAATATTGCAAGCTAGGCCATAAAAGTGAGCGAGTACTGGAGCAGTGGTAAATGCTTCCTTCAGAGATTCAAACTCCAAAGCAGCTTTTTCTTTGAAAACAAAATGAGTGTCTTTTTGAAGAAGGTTAGTAAGGTTCATGGTTTTCTTGGCATAATTCTCAATAAACCTCCTGTAAAAATTACCAAAACCAAGGAAAACTTGAAGGGATTTAACAGAGAAAGGCGGGGGCCAGTCCAATATGCGTTGGCTCTTGGCTGGATCCATCAATAGTGCTTCATGCAAGAATATGACACCTAAAAATTGAAGAGAAGGAGTATGAAATCCACACTTAGAGGCTTTTGCAAACAGGTCATTTTTGCAAAGTCCCTGAAGCACCTCTAGCACATGTGCAATGTGATCCTCAACAGTTTTTGAGTAGACTAGTATATAGTCAAGATAAAACACAAGATATTTCTCTACAAGGTCAGAAAAAATGTCATTGAGAAGATGTTGAAAAGTGGAAGTAGCATTGCAGAGGACAAAGGGCATGACGGTATACTCATAAATTCCAAACTGTGTTCTCATTGCGGTCAAATACTCATGACTTTTTGCAATTAAAACTATGTTATAGGCGCCTCAAACGTCTAACTTTGACAAATAAGCAGCTCCATGGAACAGAGTGAGGAGGTTCACCATAGGCGGTACTGGGTAGGCATTTTTCTGGGTTACCTGGTTCAGTTTCCTATAGTCAACAAAAAGGCATTGTCCACCATCCTTCTTTGGAAAAAATAAGACAGGTGAAGCGGTGTTTTGAATTGCTTGCTTGAATAAATCATTTTGATACATTTTCCGCAATGTATTCTTGAAGTGCGGTTGACTCCTGCTTTGAGAGAAAGTCAACTGGTATGGGTGCCAATGGTAGGCCATTAAGTTTGATCTTATGATTGCAAGAAAAGGATGGAGGAATTTTATCTTCCTTTACAGCTGAGAATATGTCAGCAAAGTCATGATAAACCAAAGGTAAAGACTCTCAAATGATTTCTAAATCTTCAATCTCTTCATCTTTGAGGATGGGATTTGAAGTGCTTGCATGATGCAAGAGTATCAGGGAGCTCAAAATACGCCTTTTGGTTGGTGCCTGTTTTCTTCAAAGAAACAAGGAAGATGTAAGTTGGACAACTAAGCAATGACTCTTAAATCTGAAGAGGGGATTTGGGAATGAAGGTAAGGATATTGCAAATGTTCTGGCGGAAAATTTTCATCCAAATCAATGACAGTGTCAGGTAGGCTGTTTAATTCCTGTTTGACGGAAGGGTTAGTTTCATGGGGTTGAAATTTTTAAAGGTTAACTAATACTTCTTTCCAATTCACATCTGGATTCCAGTGGACTATCAAGTCATTACCTAGAATGGTATCATCCATTCCGGTAATATCCAAGAAAAATAAATCCCATTCAAAGCTGGGGAAATTAGAAAATTCAAATGTCCATTTTGCATTTTGGGAAACCCAATGAGATGGTTTGGTTGCACTACTTACTAAATAGATGGCAAAATCATCTATCTCTGAATGTGAAAGATTTATGGAAGTGGCAAAAGATGGACTTATAAAAGAAAAATTAGCACCAGAATTGAGTAAAACTCACTAAAGGGAGTTTTTGGAATGGAAAAGGACAAATCTTGGACTTGGAGCACCTAGTGACTGGCAAGTGCAAAGATTGACTTGCTGTAATTTAGATAATGTGTAGCCTTCCTTTCACGTGTCAGGAAAATCAAAAGCTAATTTTTTGACTGTTTAGCCGCTTTACGCACTAGCCGCTTTGAACAACCATTGACATCATGTTTACCTCCACAATACATAAAAAACCCATTCTTTTCCCTCCTTAACCATTCCTCATTCCAGAGCATCCCACTTTCTTTATCCAGGAATTTTGGAGTATTGATGACAGGCTTTCCTTTTGTGTTGGAGTGCAAGGTTGGATTTGGTCTGGATTGTCTTGAATTCTTCAAAGTTTTTTTTGAGGATTTGTCTGCCTTTGGAGCCAAAGTAGACCATCCATGGTTGTTTTGTAAAGAGCATTTATTGTTGTGATAACCATTATCAAGCTCAATCACCCAGTCAATTAATTGCTGAAGGGAGGTTGTCTTATGTCCCCGAACTGCAAGTTGTTCAATTTGGAGTGCCGGTAAACCTTTTTGAAAATGCAATAGAAGGGCTTCCTTGTTTCATTGGATGAAAGACTGCAGAGTTCAAAAATTGGAGATATAAACATAGGCTCTACTATTTTCCTTCATGACTAGATTATTGGGTTTGTATTCAGCATTTCAAACTTTATTAGGGTTCCCAAACAGGTTGAACAGCTTTTTCTTGAACTTGTCTCAATTGTTGAGAATACAAGTGGGGCTAGTGTTATCTAATAGTTCAAGGTAGGTTTGAAAGCACTGCAAGGCTGTTCCACCAAGGAGGGAAGATGCATACATAACTCTAGGTCTATCAGTAGGGAAATTGTAAGGATTGTTTTAGAAGATGATTTTGAAGGACTGTGGGTAGGATCCAAGCTTATGAGGGTTTTCCCCAGTAAAATGATCAGGCTTCTTCATGCCCAGGGTGCAAAAACTAGGACCACTTGGAACAGATTGCAAGGCAGTTTGGTTAAGCGCTTGGATTGAAGTCGTGAGTAAGGTCAAAGTGTCGGGTTTGGGAGCATTAGTGCAAGCCCACAATCTACCACAAGTCAAGGTTTCATCTGAATAGTATTTGATTTATTTGAGAGGGTCCACTTCTTCCCTAGAGGGAGAAAGGGGAAGATCAAGAGGTTCAACCAAAGGAGATTTAGAAGAAGGGACAGGATCTAAAGGTTTTCTGGCCCAAGAAACGCTGGATCTCCCTACCCAATGAATATCATCATTGTAGGGGGTGAGGGAAGCATTCCCGGTTGAGCAAGTACGTGAAATTGTAAAGAAATCTATTATAGGTTGGAAGGCTACTGTAGATGAGTTGAATTAGTTAATTTACTGTCACACAACAACCCCACGTACTAAAGGGAAATCTTGGATGATTGTTACCGCAAAAGGAAATTTGAGTGCAAGGGCAAATGCAAGGTAGCCAGGGCTAACTGCAAAGTGCAAACTTATGGTGGAGTAACTTAACACACAGCAAGAGGGATGAATCTTCCAATGGAAGGGAACCAAACCCAAGCTTAATGTGATGACTGGATTTAGAAAATGCAAGAATTTATGAAATTAACTAAATGAGGAAACAACCCCCAGGCAAGCGGAGTAGCATTTATAAGTTAATCCAAAATGACTAGATACAACCTGATGGACGGCCAACTAAAGTTTTGAGTGATGGGGAAATGAATGACATGAATGGAGTACAAAATGAAATAACAGTATGAATGTTTCCAAGGTCTTAGCATAAGTCCGAGACAATAGGGGAAAAATGTATTGGAGTTCAATGGTTGAAAAATGAGGGAGTGACGTCAGAAGCAATCCAAATATGAAGGTTTGGTTTATACAGGGTAAAGACTAGTCCATTTGCAAACTATACCGTTGAGGTGGCTTGACAAGCGTGGGTGTGAACTAGCAAAAGCATGTGACTGGAAATGGGAACCCAAGGGTTATTGATACCCATGGTGAAAAGGCGAAGCCCAAATGGATGGTGGACTGAGGTAGAGTTGACTGCAAGGTTTGCAAGTGGTTGCTGAGTCAGTCGCCAAGAATGGAAGGTTGTTATGCAAGCCAGAGTTGATAAGGGGAAGGCGCCATTGATGTTGTGCTTCTAGTTTTTCATGCTTATGGACTGAGGTAGATGGTACTGAGGAAAAGGGTATGTCAAAGTGGGAGGACAAGCATCCTTTAGCTTGAAGCATTACAGTAACCTTATTTAGAGGCTGGAGATCATGAACTATTCAAAGTTTACCATTACTTTTGAGGACACCAAAGACAGTACTGGAATAGCTGGAAGTTGACTGCTCATATAAACAAGTACAGACTTGTTGGAGGACCAAATTGATGAATTTGTTGATCTCATCAGCAGGGGTAGGGATCTTTATCCTTTTCCAGGGATAATTTTCTACTACTGGAATGATATAAGGTAGGCTATTGGATTCTTTCAAGAGACCTCCATCTTCTTCACAGAAGAAAATAGATTTTTCTCTAAGATCTAAGAAATATCTGATCAAACTTAACTCATCAGGAAGAAGCCATCCACCTGGACCAAAGTTGACCACCTTCAGAAGTTCTTCAGTAACACAACCACAAGGAACAAAGGGACCAGTGAGAGATTGAGATAAACCACAGTAAGGAGCACAAGATAGAGGAGGAGGCATAAGAGGAGGATTGAGGTTGAAAGGAATTGGTTGGTTGACTGGTTGAACCTTTTTTGCAACTGGCTTATATTTAGTGGCAAAATACAGAAATACTTGCTTCCTCCAAGCATTGACCAGCAGACCTGACCTCAAAAGCGGAGACCAAGTTCCAAAATCTTTGAAGTTCAATGTTCCGCAACATCCTTGAAAGATGACTTTTCCATAAAAGAGGATACAAAAGATGAAAAATTGCTCACATGTGTGGCACAGGGTAGTGTTTTGAAAATCAAAGTATTAGGGGCCCCTGATGATGCAAAATTGGGAGGACTTACTTCTACTCCAAATTGCCTCCACCTAAGGCCATATTCCTCAATACCAAAACCGCCCAGAAGAGAATCAAGATTTGGCTCCAGTTTAGACTCATTGCAGATATTCAAATCCCAAATAGGTGAAGAATGACCAGGCTGAAAATAACAAGGAAAAGAAGAGACAACAGATCCAGATAGAGAAGAATTATTTTTAGGATTTTAGGATTTTTAATTTTTTTATTTTTGGTTTTATTTGGATGAGAAGGAAATGATCAGGAAACAGAAAAATATGCCTCCAAGACAGAAGTTGGTCCTTGAGCTGAATTCTGAGGCTGGAAAGAACTACAACTATTAGTAGGACCAACTAATCTAAAAAATGGGAGGAAGAAGAGGTATCCTTCTCTTTACCTTTCAGAACCAATTTAGGAGGATGACCACAAAAATCTTGTTCACAACAACCAGAATCCAAGGAGCAAAGGGAGACTTCAATCTTCTTTCCATCAGCATCAGCGAGAAGAATTCTCTCCCCAACTTGATCAGAAAACATTAGGGTTGCACCAAAATCCATTAAGAAAGGTCTTCCCAAGATCATAGGTACATCCAAACAAGTAACCCAGAAATTACAAGTGCAAACAATGATTTGTCCAATTCAAACCAGGAAATCCTCAGAAATATCAACTCATTTGAATGACTGATTCCCTATACCATATACAGCAGAGTTAAAGCTGACCCTTGGGCTGAGTTTGAGTTTGCAGGCCATGACATCCAAAGTAAAATGGAGCTGGGAACCAGAATCCACCAGACAAGAAACCGTTTTAGCAGAGTCACCAAGACAGCAGGAGAGGAAACAAAGAGGAAAGTAATACAAGTTGGCATCTGAAGGGGGATCTGTTCCACCAGAGTCCTCCATCAAAGTACCAGAAGAAACTTTTAATTTGTCCAGACCAATCCCCACTTGTCAACAAGAAACCCATTTCTTCATCCCTTTAGCCACAGATGGATAAATTGAAAGCAGTTCAGTCACAGACAGATAAGGAATTTTAGATCAGAGATTTTTCTTAATACTCCTTCCACAGCATGGGGTTGATCCTTGGAAATTCCCCTCTCAAATCAAAATTTGGGCTGGGTGGAGGGAGGATGATCAGGTTGAGCAGGTAATGGATCAGGATCAGAAGGTTGAGGTGATTGAACAGATTGAACAGGAGGAGGATCAGAGTGGTCCTGGAACCTTTCCATAAGTGTTTCTCTTTCCACTTTTATGTCTTCTACATCAGAGGAAGGGAGCTCAGGCGAGGATCAATTTTTGACGGGTTTTTGAAGGATTGAAGATGTAACTGGAGGAGACTTGTGACATTTGGGTTCCTCATGGCGCTTCCTAACTGGATCAGACTGATACGTGCCAGAGAAGCTGGAAGAATTGACAGCTGAGGATACCAAGCTTGTAAAGTGCCACAGGATGATCAAAAATCCAAGGAGACCAAAGATGTCTTCTTGGGAGTTGGTGGTTGATAAGAGTCCACCACATGACGGATTGGAAAAGAGAAATCAAAAGGGATCAAAGCATGATTAGGAAGAAAGAAATTGGTTCCCTTCTGCTCCACCAATTTTTCATCCTTGTCCTTCTGGAGTTCCTGAAATCTCCCAGTACATGGCCTTCCCTATGACAGTAATAGAAGACTAGAGTGGTTTTAGGAACAGATTTAGGAGGCTTAAGAATAGCTAAAGAAAACATTTTCTGATCAATTTTTTTTTCAAAGGCATGAAGTAATTTGGTGATCTCCTCTATGGTAGCAGTTTCCTTAAAGGCTTGGGGATTTGGTTTAGGTCTATGATTTGCTTCCATCTTGTTTGTTATTTCATTAGACTGTTTAAGGGAAGGAGCATGTACTGCTTCAGTGACTCTACTTTTTTCAAAAGTAAGAGCTGTTTGACCTTTCATCAATTTATCCACTGCACTCTGTAGGACCAGAAAAGCAGGGAGCTTGAACCAATTATCTCTAGCAGTAATCATAGATCCAGATTTAAATAATTCATCTCTAATCCTTTCCTGCACCCCTGGAGAAAAAGAATGGAAAAACCAAACTCAAATTTTATCCACCATGTCAATGTGATTGTTTGTGATGAGGTAAGACTGAATAGGATCCCATGATGTTCTAAAAGATTGATAATCAGAGGCCAAGGAGACACCACCATTGGAGATCCATTGGGAAACAAGAGCATCCAAGCCCTGTAAGGTAAACCTAGCCACATCTAATTTTCCCCAATAATCCAACATAGTCTCCTTCAAGCGCATGCAGTTATGAGTTTGAAATGCATCAAACAATTCAATCACTACCATAACTTCATCAGAGGAGATAAAAAATTGAAACTGATAAGCCATATCATGTTCACTTGCACCATCCACTTCAGCAGCAATCTCATAGGAGTCCAAGAACTGTGTGAAATTTGTTCTGTTGAAGCCTAAGTTCTTGTTTTGGGGCTTGATCTTGACAATCTTGACACAAAAAAAGGAGGAGGAGGTACCAGTCAATTCAATCTTGAACAGCAGAGTTCCTACAAGATCCAAAGAGCAGAGTTCCAACATGGATCACAGGTGTGGCAAGAGTATAGTTTTCACAAAAAAGCAACAAGGATCTTGCCCAGATGGTGCAAAATTTGGAGGACTTACTTCTGGAACAAGTTGCCTCCATGGGTCAGACCTGGATGATAATAGAAGAAAGAAAAAAGAAAAAAATTGGATTGGATTTCAAAGTTTATTCTTAAAGTTTGGGACTGTAAATCCCAAGGTTGCTGGTTCAATCCCAGCCCGGAGGACCAAATGTAAGACTCCAAACGGTGCTAGGCCGTGGCAGTTCCATAGATGGGAAAGGTTCTGTTTAGGATGCCCTCGTGAGTACTACAAAAATATTTAAATGTAACCAAGATCAAGTTACAGAACCTTTAAGTGAGGAATCAAGTAGTAAAGGATAAAGTTTGATAATAGTTGGTAGCAATGAAACAGCACTATCTGAGCCAAGATTATGTGGGAGATATTTGAACAAAAAAAGTTAAAGTTTGTTTAAAGTTCAAATTAAAAAAGCTGTTGTATGTAAACAACACCCACAAGCTAATAACTCTGGCCTTCAGCAAAAGATTGGGAATTATCAACTCAAAGACCAACCAACCTCCAGGTTCTCAATAAAACCGCCCAACTCTCCGCAATCAAGCCCTTGAAGGGTACCAGATTACTGAGGGTGGCTTTACAAGACAAAGATCAATGTTTTGAGAAGCTCTAAAAGCAAAAAGTAACCAATTCAAACAGGGATAACCTCAACACTTCTCCAGAAACTCAATTTTAGGCTGGCAGAATGCAAATTTAAAAAAGAAAAGGAGGTATAACACTCCAGGTTTTAATCTTAATAAAATATATTCAATCAAACATGATTGGCTCCAGAAAGATGATCAAGAAAGGATTGAGACCAGTATGGTCAGAGAAAGGGATAAAATAGTGGTGTAAAACAATCTGGAATTCCAACAGACAGAATTCACTTCAATCAGCAAGGCTATTGGTTGGTGATAAGGATCAGGCCTCAGAGGGGCAAAGACTCCGGATGAAATGGATCAGGGGGAAATCAAAGATATACCCAGAATAATGATGATGGATTAATATGATAAAGGGGGGGAAATACGCACACACTCCCATGGATGATTAGAAAAAGGTAGGGGGGAGCCCCTCCTCTTATGGGCCATGGGTCCCTATAGACTATGTGCAAGTGATAACACACATAGAGCCAAAAAAAACACAATTTGAAAAAAGAAATAAAATAAAATAGAGGAATGAACAATGGATGAGCAGGGATGAAAGGACACCAGCCCATGCCAATGATGGGCAGGGGCAGGAGAGCCGTGGGTGAGAAACTTCCTGGACAGACTGACAGGCCAGGACAATTGCTGGACCGCCAATGATTGCGCAAGAGCGGTCGGAGGAGATAGTCAAGGGAGACGTGGCAGGGGGGGTGATGATCATAGAAGGCGGAACGGAGGAGATGGAGGAGATGGATTGATGCGTCAGATGACCAAAAAATGGGGGAGACAAGAGTGTGAGATGGGTCTTGGGAACAACTGATTGGGTCAGGGGATGGAGATTGTTCCCGTGATCAATCTTGGGCGGGTGATCCAATGGATGATGGTCATGATCCGGGAGATTGGCTGGTGATCAAGAATTGGAGCCAGAGAGAGGTTGCAATGAGGGATGCTGAGACCAATCAAGAGTGAAAGGATATTAAGAACTTTCCCTTTGAGAGTAATCTTCAGGATTTTTGTCATTATTTTCATCATGATTGGAAATTGGAGTACAAGTGGATGACAAGGGTCTTGGTTGATGGTTTGATTGATTGTTCATCTGTTCCAAAGAGAAAATTAGCAGTCTGGGTGTAGGTGGGTTGTGAGGTAGGGAGGATGGAAAGATTTAACAGCTTGGGTTCTGAGTCAAAGGACGGATGGGATGGGATGGAGAGCTGATTGCCATCGCCGTCAATGCCGGCAAGGGTTGAGCCAAGCCAGTCTTGCCTGTCAATTTGGCAAAAAAAGAACCAAAGAAAAGAGGAGAGGGGTTGAACACAACACCTGGGGATATGGACACCCCAGGGACCCATCCCTAAACGGCTGGGAGATGGGGAAGCTGGAGGATCTGAAGGCTGAAGGAACCTGATTAAGGAAAAGGAATTCCAATTTTTTTTTTTGATGATGAATGATGAATATAAAAAAATCATAAAAAATTTAAATTTTCTGCAGAGGTCCTGAGATGTCCAGTTTTGGTCACCACACCAGGGGGTACCAGCCGTGACCACGGTATGTGACCATGGGGTAACAGCCACAACCAAGGTATGTGGCCATGGGTCAATAGCCGCAAGTGTGGGGGGCGCTTCATTCCCCCCCCCTCCCTCCATCCCTCCATCATTGCAAGGATGGGAGGGAAAAGAAGGACCAGGCTGGTTGAAAAAAGGCAACCAGTGGTAGTGGGGACTTCATCCCCCTATCACCAGATAGGGGACACCTGCCCCCCCCCATTACCAAGGGGGAGGAGTGACAGGCTTTTGGGGATTTTACCACCCCCCCGCCAAAAATCAAAGCAATGCCCTGGGGCAATTGACCCCAAGGGCCCCTGGAGGGGGATTTCATCACCCCCCCCCAGGGAATGTCAGCCTGCTGGATGCCAAGATCCTTGCTATCCTTTAGCTACCAAAGGTGATAGAGTAAATAATAAATATATTATTTAATAAATGCAGCAAAAATCCGTAAAATTTTGGATTAAGCTTATTGCAAGGTTAAGTGGTTTGGTTATTGTTTATTGTTTTGAATCAATATGAATAGATTGATTATTAAATATTTTTATAGAGGGGCCAAAATTATATTGGGGATCTTTAACACCTCTCTTCAGGGATTTCAGTATGAAAACACGTAGTCCTGGTTACTTTGGGCTCTTTAGTTTAAAGAATATTCTACCCAACAATAATATGTATATAAAATACACGGTGGAGTGGCAGGACCTTGTAGCCAAGCTGCCACGACAGAGAAAGGATAATAAAACTCACTGGCATATTATTAAATCCTTTGGGTATCTGTTTGAGACGTGTACTGATGGGTTAAACCTGTATACTGGGGTTTATAAGGTTTTTCAGCAGTTTTAATTGATAAAAAGAGGTTTGAGGACGGATATTACTGATGAGAAATTGCCATAAATCACTTAATTATCTCTTATAAGTACTTTATTACCTTGGCACGGCGTCTGGATATGAATATTACTGGGTATCTGCCAATCAATATCCTCAAAAGAGCTCTTTATTTATAGCTTTTGGAGTCCCAATATGGTCCTTCTGAGGGTTTTAGGTGCTCAAATGGACGGACACTAAGGCTAGCAGGGTAACAGGAGGTAGCCTGTCATGTGTTCTTGGTTCTATAGCACGGGTAGCATCTAATTCCTCAGGGTATGGTAATTATTCTACCTTATAATAGACATTAGGACATGTGAATAACACTAATCTGTCCTATTAATGTATTATTTAATTAATTATCCTTAGTAAATGTTCCCATTAATTTAATAATTATATTAATGGACATTTATACGGACATTTTGATGTCAGGTAAGTTCTCATTATGTATTATATAACTTGAGTAAAAGTCATAATATTGATTTTACTCTTTATTTTCGAGTTCCAGTTAATTAACTTAGATAATTACTTAAAAATATAAGTCATGTGAATTCATGTAATATTTTGACATCATTATTTTCCTTAGTATGTCAAAAAAATATTGATGTTAAGCAATTTTCATAAAAGTATTTTAAAGTATTTTAATATATTTTGAGAAGTTGTCATTGTCTTATTTTCGACATTCTTGGTACTTTGCATTATATTAAGTAAAAAATACATGGAAGGATTATTTATGTATTTTTATATAATATTATGTATTTTTAGACAGTCTACTATCCACGGGAAGATTTATTACATATGTAGAAAGTTCCCGTGTATGTTATAGCCTGTTTACGCAGTACCTGAGCCTCTCAGGCCGCTGTGGTGTCAATTTATAGACACGGATTGGGAACTGCGTCGGGGCTGCGCGCTCAGCATTGGGGGAAAGCGGGATCAGCACTAGGGTATGCGGAGTGCTCAGAAGCGGCAGCTGCTGGATCAGCAGCAGCTGCTGTTTGGCTCCGCACCTGGTGGACGGGTTGGGCTCAGCATTGAATGCGGCGTGGGCAGCGATCTTCCCCGGAGATTGGATTCGGAAGGTAGTGCGCTTGGCTAGGTTTGCGGGCGCGCCGGTTCGGATACGTAGGGGCGGGGAAATCCACTGGCTATGAACAAAAGGATGAAGCGCGCGCGCAAGCGCGCGGATCATGCCGGATATTACCAAACACCCACAACGGGCGCGGACAAATGGATACGGACAGGCGCAGGGGGCTCCAAGCAGGGCGCGGTGCAAGGACTGCATCATGAGAAGGACAAACCGGATGGACGGAACGGCGTACGGACAACAGGGGGAGTTTGGTACGGAGGAGGTGGGGAGAGGAGGCTAGGGTTTCTGTTTTGGGATTGTTTTATGTTTTGTTGTCATACTGTTATTTGCGCGTATACTTAGGTTAGGGTTGAGAGGGAGGACTTATCCTCACTCTCAACTCCGGGTTAGAGGGGGGAGGAGGCAGGCATAGATGCAGAGGAGGAAGAATCACATCAAATCATCAGATTGAATCACTCATCTCACCAGGAGATTAAGGGAACTCATACCGGATACACATCTAGGTGGAAAATTCTTAGGATTGAAGGATTGGCGATTTCTCTCCCTACTTTTTTTTATCTCTTTATCTCTTTATTTCTATTTCTCATTTAAGTGCAACTTTGGACATCCTCATCTCCTTTCAAACGCAGGGAACGGTTAACTTCCAAACCTTGGGACAATTATAGGGGGATAACCTTTATTCTTTCCACATCTGGGGGTCTGGCCGGGAAATAACTTTCCGTTTCTTGTCTTTTGAAGGTAACCGGGCACGATGTCCTATTCATACCTCCCTACAGTTGCTCCTTCTTCTTCTTCTCCTTCTCCTTCCGTCTCCGGGTCTGCTACTCCGATCCCACTCTTGTCTTCCATCCCTCCTCCTCCCCCTCCCTCCGCTTGAGCCAGGAAAAGCTATGCCATTCCCCCATCGGTCTCCAGTGACCATGAACCCACTCGTCCGGTTTGCATCAGGCCGCGCAACTACCCTCACATCCAATTCAACACCGCGGATGTGGAGCTATTCATCTTGAGATACAAAGGTATTGCAGATGCGGAAGTTGCGTTGGACGCTGATAAGGCCCGGATTGTCTTCCTTTTCATTATGGACGAAGAGAAGCTCCGGGATGTGGAGGAAATGGAAGGCTACAAGAATCAAGATTGGTCAAAACTCAAGGCGGAGATCCTAACGTAACGGGGTAGGCGCGAACCTCAATTCCGGGAAAGCAATTTCAACCGCGTGGCCTCAGAGGCAAGCGCGCGCAGAGGGGTCAGAACGCGGGTGGAGCTGGCGGAGTACACCTCAAAATTCAATTGGATCTATTGGTACTTGTCAAAGAACAAGGTGGTGGCGGGACAGACGGGGGCCATGAAACGCCTGTTTCTGGGTGGTTTAGGCGCTCAACTCTGGGCAAGGGTGCAGCGGCATCTTTACAATCACAACTTGGTAAAGCGGTCATTGGATGGGAGCATCACGCTCCTTCCGGAGTTGGCTGTCATTGCCCGGCTGTGGAGAGTGAGATCGACTTAGAGGAGCTTATTGAGGACACCGCTAAGTCCTTCCCAGCGGGACCAAAGAAATCCGCTCCCCAGGTTCCGGCTCTGGCGCAATTTCCGGCCCCAGTTCCACCTACTTCCACGCATGTTCCGGTTCCTCAACCCGCGCCAGCCCCTCCGGTAAGCAAATTGACGGAACTGATGAAGGACCTGAAGATCTGCATGAGCCAGCAGCAGCCCCGAGGGCCTCCACCTCACATGGTGGAAGGGTTTCGGCCGCCCGGTACCTTCGTGCCAAGGGGGTGCTTGTACTGCGGGGAAAACGGTCATTGGCAATTGGCGTGCAAGGAGCTTACAAAGGATCTCAGCGCGGGATTGGTTCAAACGGCGGGGATGGGGTACATGTTTCCGACAGGCAAACAGATTCCAATGGAGCCAAGCCAGCCAACCGCAATGCAGCAAGTGCGCACACCGGGTCAGGAGGTGAGAACGACGGCGCAAGCGTCACTGGGCATTGTTACCGGTCCCGGATTGTGGCAACCACCTCGGGTGGAAGCTGAGTTAAGGTTAGTGGCAACGGAAGAAAAGGTGGTGGTCTCCAATAAAATGGAGGTGGACGCGAAGGAGCGACCCCCGTCGCCCGTTCCAAAACCGGCTGCGCGCGCGCCTAGAACCAAGGCGCCGGCAGCAAACCCTGTAGGGAAGAAGAAAGCAGCGGACATTGTGCAAAGGGTGATGGGTAACAAGACTCCGGTTCCGCTGACCTTGCGGGAACTGGTGGCCGTGTCTCTGGTGGTGGTAGACGAGATGGTTCAGGCGTTGCGGGATTGCGGTCAGGGCCGGGTACCTCAGACGGTGCAGCGGGTTCATGTGGCTCGGAAGGAGGAGGGGCGAGTGTTGAGATTAGAGTTGATGCTCCGGTTGAAATTTTCATAGAGAAGATGATGAGAAGTCTTATGACGCCAAGAGGAGCGGATCTGGGGAGCCAAGGAGGGCGCTCCGGTTCAGTGTGAGGAAGAACAGATGATTGTATTTCACCAGGTCAAGCACAGGCTTAAATAGAGTAAGTAAAGTGTGGCTGACCAGTGGTTAAGAAAAGATGTAATGAATAACAGTAATGAATAAGGATTATCAGGAACACACAAGATGTCACAGATATATAAGTCTTAGGAAGTGGGCCACTGTAGATGAAGGATAAAGGAGGCACTAGAGATGGTACTTCTGGACCAACATAAAGACATCACTAGACAATCATACTTTTGGTAAAAGCTACTGTAGGTAATGACAAAGATGATACTGGAAATAAGACTAACAAGCTTATTATAGAGATAACACTAGACATAACACTTAGAGCAGAATAAAAGAATATAAAGCTTAATAAATGGTTGTACTCAAGTATTAGGCAACACAATAATATAAGACTAGAATTCTAACAGCGAGGGGAGTGCGAGTCAAAATCGGTTTGACTCCGCTCGCTTACGTTCCGATGGTCATAGCGGGAAGGAAGGTGTGGGCTATGGTGAACCTGCTGCCATCGTAGATGGTGGATGATTTGGGGTTGGTTTGGCGGAAGTGCGCAATGGGTCTCCGCCCGCTTAACAGAGGAAAGTGTTGTGTGGATGGGGTAGTCAAGGAGGAGGAGGTTGAGGTCGCAAGGGTCCATAGGCCCCTTTCTTTTCTTTCTGTTGATTGTAGGGATGTGATTTTGGGAAGGCCGTTCATGTTTGTGTTTCGAGCACAAATGGTTTTTGATCCGGAGGCGGGAACAGAGGCGTTGACGGTGGAGGATTTTTCTGGCGGAAGGTTTGAGACAACTATCTGCAATCACGGGCAAGGGAAGCGGAGGAGAGTGTCGGAGTATGAGGAGGAACCGGACGGGGAGTTGGTCTGCGATGGGCAACCTTTGGAGGATTTTTCCTAGTCGACCGAGGAGACTGCGCGGAACAAGCTCCGGTTTGGCGCAGGTGGTCAACTAATGAGGAGCAGGGAGGGGGAGGGAGGAAAGTGCAGGGCGCGCGCGTCGCAGAAGTAAGTCCCTTTTCTCAGTATGCATCGCCCAAGGGTACTAAGCTTCAAAAACCCTATCATTGTGCCACACTTGTGAGCAAAGGCAAAAGCCGCAGTTCCGTTCTGTGCAGGACTTACAGCAAAGGATGCGTGCGGATGATGCGGTGCAACGCGGGAAAGTACAAGCCAGTGTCACGGAAGGTCCGACCAAGGAATGAGCCAATTCCCCAGGAACTGAACGGACCGCTTTGACCAATTGCTTGGTCGCGGGACCCTTGTGTCACGCCAATTAAGGCTTTGGGGTGGGTTACTATTTCGGCGCGGATTGCAGCTTTCAATTTTGGCCCAACGGGATGGTTGAGTATGGAGGAGCATGAGTTGCTGATATTGGTTCTGGTTCTTTGGGAAAGAGCGCTCGTGTTTGGACCGGAAGAGCGGGGGATTCTGAAAAACAATATTGGCAACCCCTATGTCATCCCCACTGTTGATCACAAGCCGTGGCAGATCAAGCCAATTCCGATACCGTGGGCGGTCCGGGAGCAGTTTCTGGAGTTGGTGCGGGAGCAGGTGAAGACTGGCCTTTACAAACAGTCAACGTCTAGTTACTCTAGCCCGATCTTTGCGGTGGTTAAGCAGGACAGAAATTTGTTGAGGATTGTTCATGATTTACAGCGGCTCAACTTCTTTCAATCCGGGACGCAGGACGGCCCCTCGCGTTGACGAGTTCCTTGAGTCAATGGCGGGGCGCGCTTGTTACCGTTTAGTGGATGTGATGGGGGGGTACGACCAGCGCAAGTTGGATCCTTGCTTGCGGCCTCTAACGGCATTTTAGACTGGGTTGGGAAGAATGCAGCTGACTCGGCTCCCGCAAGGTGCAACCAATTCCGTGGCGGTGTACCAGGCGCAAATGGCTTGGATCCTGAAGGATGATCTTCCAGAGGGAGTCCAAATCTTCATCAACAACGTGGGCATCAAAGGTCCACAATCCGATTACGGGGGAGCGGAGCTGGTTGAAGTTCCCGGCGTCTGACGTTTTGTGTGGGAATATGCGCAGACATTGGAACGCATCCTGTTTCGCATTGAGGAGGCAGGACTGAGGGTGTCGGGGAAGAATTTGGCGGTTTGTGTCCCGGCGCTCGAAGTCCTTGGCCACGTTGTTGCTTCCAATGGCCGCGCATTGCAGAGAAAAAGCGGAACAAGGTCCTTGAATGGCCAACCCCGCGGACGGTGATGCATATCCTTCAGTTCTTAGGATTATGTAGCTATTTCCCTATGTTCATCAAGAGGTTTGCGGAGGTGGCGAGCCCGCTCCAATCACTAAGGCGGAAAGGCACCAAGTGGAAGTAGGGGGAAGAATGCGATTGCGCGTTCCGGAAGCTCAAGGAGATTGTGGGACGTGACATTGTGCTCCGCAATCTTGACTGATAAGAATAAGATTTATTTCATGGACTAAAACCAGAAGACTGTAGGAAGAAGAATCAGAAAATGTTGAGGTAAGGATAAGGAAAAGGAAAAGAGGATGAAAGAGAGCAACAGAGACCAAAATTTGATGTCCAGAGACTGGTGGAGAAGAGAGGTAAGACGGGAGACAGTTGGAAATAGGAAGACAGAGACAGAAGACTGGAAATCAAGGGATAGAAGATTAGATCCGTAGAGTGAAGGTTGGCCTGGAGAACTCGAGATCTTACCAGGCAATGGACTTGAGGTGTTATTCGCAGCTGGAGAGGAGACCGACAACGGATAGAGAATGAGGTGATGGAAGGAGAATGAGATTGATTGGGAGACAGAGGTGAGATTACAGAAGGGAGTGAATAGCCAGAAGAGGAGAGAGTATAGACATGAATTCAGGAAAAGACCCAAAGAAAAAGACAAAGAAAGAGAAGAGTTCTGAGAGAAGAGAGAGCGGGTCCCGTCTGGGAGGCACCGCAAGATTTAGAGGAGATTTGGAGTATCTAAACGGGAGTCCCGCCAGTCGCGCCATAATCCCACTTGTTTTTCAGACAGTATTCCTCTTAACACCCTGGGTGACTGGAGATCTTGTTGTCCGGAGGGTCAGAGTTGGTAGAGAAATCAAATACCTTGGCACATAGTAATTCCAGGGAGGCGACATTTGAGGCTTTGGTTAGAGAATTGGAAATCATAATATTGGTTTGGATAAGCAAGAGATTAAATAGAGAATTGTTGAAGTCCTCACGCAAACCCTTAGTCTTGATATTGATGTGCCTGGATTTAGAATGAGATCCAAATTGTTTTATCTTGTCATCAAGTCCTTTATTGTCGATATACAGCGTGTGTTTGATGTTGGGGAGACCGTGTACTTCAGTAATTAGTTGCGTGATCCATTTGATTTCTAAGTAGCTTTCAAGAAGTGCGTCGAGCTCTGACTCCGTGGAAGAGTAGGTGATATTTCTTTGCCTAGAAGAATTCCATACAATAGGACAGCCGTAGTGGAAAATGATATATCCTGTCTGGGACTTACGAGTTGTTGGATTGTCACCCCACGTGGCATCACTAAAACTTGAGACAACTTCCTGGTCCAAGTCACATGAGATGATCAGCTTTGAGCATTTGGTAGTCTTGAGGTACTTCCAGACCTTGCAAACTTCCCTCCAATGCGTCATGCCGGGTTTGGTATTGAACCTAGCCAGGCTGGAGACGGCAAAGGCAATGTCGGGTTGGGTGTATTGAGAAAGATGATTGAGAAGTCCAACGGCAGATAAATAGTTAATGTTGAGTTGTGAGAATTCAGCGTGATCTGAATCCAATGCCGGTTTGAGCTTAAGATTTTGAGTCAGAGGAGCTTTGGTATCCTTACAAGTGGACAGACCGAGTTCCTCGAGACCACGTTCTATGTGGTTTGGCTGACTCAGAAGGATTTTGCCATCCTAGACCTCCATCAACATTCCAAGAATCGTGTTGGGGGAGTGACATGATGAGTTTTTGAACCGGTTTAGGAAATGAGTTTTGAAGTTGTCGGTGTTCCCTACGTGAATTAGATTGTCTACATGAAAGTAGATAATTTGCTTGGTTGTGCCGTTGATGTATAAACACGGATCGCTAGTTGACTTGTGATAGCCTTGAGATATAATCCATTGGGTTAACGTCTTGTACCAGTTTTTTGGAGATTGTTTGAGTCCATACAAGGATTTATTGAGCTTCAAGAAGGGAGACTTGTGGTTAGAGCCCTCTAGATTTCTTATGATGACGGTTTCTTGGAGTGGGGCGTGAAGGAAAGCTCCCTTCACATCAAACTGAGTAAATTTCATTTTGTTTTTTAGACCATATACCAGCGCTATTTGAAGAGATCCAAGTTTTCCAGTTGGAGCCCAAGTTTCATTATAATCAACCCCAAGTACCTGGTCAAAACCTTGGACACACAACCATGCCTTATATTTTGCCGGTTCGCCATGGCAATTCTCCTTGACTTTGAAGACCCGAGTGGTATTCAGGATTTTGTCCGGTGAGCCGTAGTATTCTTCCCACACCCCTTGATACTCGATAGATTCCAGTTTGTCCTTGGACGCCTTTTTCCATTTAGGCCACTTGGAGCATTTTTGCGCCGCTTGATAAGATGGAGGTTTGTAATAATGATGGAAGCCGTACCGTTGTGGTTTTCTGGTTTCCTGCTTTGGCCTTTGATTCAATTCAGGAGCTTGAGGAGGGGGAGAGGGAGAGCAAGGAGATTCATAGGAAGAGGAAATAGTATAGTTGACTTATTCAGCTTCTTCTTGCGTAGAGTCGGAATCATACTGTTTGCAACTTGTGTCTCTTATTGTGTATTGCTTATCTTGTGAGGAGAAGTCCAATTTGGTTAATTTGGTACCGGTTTGAGAGAAGATGTCCAGACCGGGAGATTCAAGAAAGGGAAAATTATTGGAGTGGGTCTTGAGAAACTGAACATGTTTTGTTTCAATGATAGAGCCAGATGAGCTGAGTATCAAGTACGAGTGAAAAGGAGGATTAAAACCAACTAGAATTCCTTCCAATCCCTTCTTGTCAAATTTTCGACCTTTCTGAATTCCGCTCAATACATAGACCACAGGAGACCCTACAGGTTTCAAGTAGTTAGCGGGAAGCTTCTTGTTTAACATGAGCTCCCAAGGGGAAAGGTGATTAACTTCCCTGGGAATTTGATTCAGCATAAAACAAAAGCTTCTTGTCACCACGTGCCAGTAGTTTTTGGCAAGCCTGGAAGAAGAGAAGGTGGCTCTTGTAGATTCAACAATGGTCCTGTTGGCTCTCTCTGCTCGACCGTTATGTTGAGAGTGATAAGGTTCTGAAGTCATGAGTTTGATGTGTTTTGTCCTTGCAAAATCCCTTAAGGTGGAGTTAGTGAATTCTGTCCCTTTTTCAGAAAAGATCTTGTTGGGATAGTACTTCAACCTTTTGTATTTGGTTTTGAGAATGCTAATAATGGTACCGGGAGTTTCATCTTTGGACATTAAGGGGAATGCCGCCAGGTAACCAGAGAAGTTGTCCATGAGAGTTAAGATGTAGTGATGGCCTTCCTTTGATTGAGGTGTTATTGGTCCAATCAGATTGAGGTGGATTCTTTCCAGAGGTTTACATGAGGGGGTAGAAACATCAGAGAAAGGAGATCTTGTGATTTTGCTCTTTGCGCAACTGTCGCATTGAAAATTATCAATTTCTTCTTTGGTGAAGCAACCATTTATGATTGGTCTGAGAGTAGAGAGAGAAGCATGACCATACATTTTATGCGTTTCTGACAGTGATTGGGCCTCGCCTTGTCGTGTCATGTTGACCGAATGATTCTCATCCGTTGTTTGAGGTTTCTTGATGACAAACAGGTTGTTGCTAATCAGCCCCCTCAGTACAGTTTGACCGTTTTGTGAGACTGAAAATTGGTTGTTCTTCTGAGAAAGTTCACATCCCTTTTTAGCCAGGAGCCCTGGGCTTATGAGGTTGACCACGATGTTGGGTACTTAGGCGCAGTTTTCAAGAGAGATAATGGAGTCCTTCCATTCAAGCTAAACTGTTCCAGTTCCTTGGATTTTGAGAGTCGCGTTTAACTTTCCAGTCTTGATTTCTTCAGTATCATCTTCCAGTTTGATAGAATCAAAGAATTTGAGGTCGTTGAATATGTGAATATTAGCGCCCAAATCTAGAAGAAGATTAGGTTGATCATTTGCATTGATCCAGAGGGTGAGTAAAGTGTGGTAGTTGATTGTAGGGGCTTTCTTGAGTTTGTTTTTACACTCTTTTTGTTGTTCAAGCCACCATTCCGGAGCAAACTTGGGATGTAAGTGAAAGCAGGATGATTCTGGATGAGGGGCGTTGGGATTGTGATATCCTTCCTTGCATCTAAGCCGCGTCTTCTTATCATCTCTGTCCGTTTTTGTCTTGGTAGTCACTAATGATACTTCAGGAGTTGGTTTTCCAACCTTGAATTGAGCCTTCCGTTTGTTTTTGTATTGAATGAGGTGGTTGAATACCACGTCCACGGTCACAAGCCTCTCAACATGCATGATTTGTTGCTTCAAGTTTTCCAGTGGCGGTGGAAATTTGAATAGGATAAGGTAAGCCAAGATATTTTTAGGTAATTTGATTCCAACGTCAGCCATTCAATTGATAGCCTTGCGCATTTCAGTAATGAATCCATCGACGGCTTGTTTGTTGAAGGGAGAATGGAGAAATTGGTTGAAAACTCTTGCACAATCAGCCGTCTTGGATGAAGCAAACCTGTGAGTAATTTCCGCCCAGAGTAGCTTGGACAACGAGATGTTTGTCGCGTTGACAACATTTGCATGTGTGGTACTGTCCAGTTTGGAGAGGATAATTGCTCGAATTTCCCTATTTTGTTTTGTTGATAGAGGACCCTTGTTCCTTGTTATGGCATCCTTGATGTCCTTGAGATCAAATAGCATGAGCATTTTATCCTTCCAAATTGAATAATTTTCTTCATTGAGAGGAGGTATTGCATCAACGGAGGCTTTGAAAGCAACTTGATGAAAGTAATGGGCTGCTCCTGCTGGTTTGTTCATCTTGAATTTGGCAAAGCGTTTTGGCTTTTAACCGTGATAAGAATAAGATTTATTTCATGGACTAAAACCAGCAGACTTTAGGAAGAATAATCAGAACATGTTGAGGTAAGGATAAGGAAAAGGAAAAGAGGATGAAAGAGAGCAACAGAGACCAACAGTTGATGTCCAGAGACTGGTGTAGAAGAGACGTAAGACGGGAGACAGTTGGAAATAGGAAGACAGAGACAGAAGACTGGAAATCAAGGGATGGAAGATTAGATCTGTAGAGTGAAGGTTGGCCTGGAGAACTCAAGATCTTACCAGGCAATGGACTTGAGGTGTTATTTGCAGCTGGAGAGGAGATCAACAAAGGATAGAGAATGAGGTGATGGAAGGAGAATGAGATTGATTGGGAGACAGAGGTGAGATGACAGAAGGGAGTGAATAGCCAGAAGAGGAGAGAGTAGAGACATGAATTCAGGAAAAGAGCCAAAGAAAAAGAAAAGAAAGAGAAGAGTTCTGAGAGAAGAGAGAGCGGGTCCCGTCTGGGAGGCACCGCAAGATTTAGAGGAGATTTAGAGTATCTACACGGGAGTCCCGCGGGTTGCGCCATGATCCCACTTGTTTGTTGGACATTATTCCTCTTAACATTGACTACAACGCAGGAGGAATTAGGCTAGCGGTTGATTCCAGCGAATTTGGCGCGGGGGGGGGGGGGGTTCTCACTCAAGATGACAAAGGCAAGGATAGGCCTGTACTTTACGAGTTGGTCACCTTCACTCCGATGGAAAGCCGGTACTCCCAGCCAAAGTTGGAGTTGTGCGAGGTCACCAAGATTGTGCGGCGGCTCCAGTATCTTTTGTGGGGGGTCCATTTTGAGTTTTTGGTGGACGCAGAGGCGCTGGCGCGGATGATCAATTCCCTGGCGTTGCCCAACGCTCCCATGACCAGGTGGGTGGCGTTTCTTCAACTTTTCTCCTTTGCTTTTGTTCATGTTCTGGGGAAAGCGTTCACTATGCCCAAAGCATTGTTGCGGTATCCAAGGGAAGACCCGTTTGAGGAAGCGGAACTGCTCGATGTGGAGGCCCTGGTTGTCAAGGTAGGGGTTGTGGAGGCAGGCGTTCAGCTGCCGCTTTGGCAGACCAGATGGTATGTGATCCTTTGCAACTACTTGCGGGACCTTTGTTTTACCGATGGAGCTACGGAGAAGGACATGCAATGGGCGAAGCGGCGGGCGGGGAATTTCTACGTGCAGGAGGGGAAGCTTTGGCGGCGGAAGACTCCGGTTCCTCTTGTGGTTACCACTTCAAGAGCGGATCAGGAAGCTATCCTCCGGAGCCTTCATAACAATCTTGGTAATCAAGGAGAGGTAGAGACGCGGAGGCGGGTCAAAGAGCGGTTCTGGTGGCTGTGGGTAGTGCGTGCGGTGCGGGAATGGCTGGCGTCCTGCGAAGCCTGTCAATGGCGGAGCGCGAGACTGCCCAAGGAAGTCGGAAACCCCACAGGGGAAGACGCCCTCTTTGGTCGAGTCTTGCTTGATGTTGTCCACATCAAGGCCGGTAAGTTTTCCTATTTGCTCGTCGCGCGGGACGACCTGTCCGGTTGGGTGGAAGCGCGTCCGTTGGTCAAGCTCTTGGCGGAAAAAGTTGCTCTATTTCTGGAGGAAGATTGGCTCGCGCAGTACGGGTCTCTCCGTCTGTTCACAGTGGATGGAGGGGCTGAGTTCTGCAGCCGTTTGGTCAAGTTGGTGAGGAGTTGCGGAGCCAAGTTCGGCCGAGTAATGGAGTACTATCCCGAGGGGGCCGGCATGATCAAACGCGGGAATCAGCCAATCAAGGACGCCCTGGTCAAGATGTGCAGGGAGGATGGTAAGCGCTGGCAGGAGACCCTTCCAATGGTGCTGTTTGCGGATTGGATTTCAGTGAAGCGGTTGACAGGCTACTCGCCCTACGAGTTACTTTTTGGGCAGCACCCCATGCTTCCGGTGGACATTGAGTTGGAGACATTCCTGGGGGTTGACTGGTGGAAGGTGAAGACTTCCGCCGAATTGCTTGAGGCTTGCTCCAAACAGCTCCTTTGAGGGGACGGAATGCTTGAAAAGGCCGCAGACCGGCTAAAGAAGACTTGGATGGCATTGGTGCGCTATTGGGACGAGCGCTGCTCGCATTGTCTCCGGGATCCCTTGGGGAAGGGGGATTTGGTGCTCCTGTACAACCAAAGTCTGGAGTCTCAGTGGGGGAAGTTGTTTGCTAACCGGTGGAACTGCCCGTTCCGCGTTTTGTCCAAGCTCAAGGGCGGCAGCTATCAGTTGGAGGAATTAGACGGTACTCCGCTGAAACAGAAGGCTGCAGCTTCTCATTTCAAGCGCTTCTTTGCACGAGGATCTACCTCGTTTGACAAAACGGCGGAAGGGGGTGAAGGATCTGACAAGGGGAGTGTGGAGCGCGGCAATGGTGTAGGAACGCAATCTGGGGATTTGTCCTTGGGTGTAGAAGCGGAGAAAGTGCCGTTGCAACGGAGTAGGCGGTTGCGACCAGCTGGGGACAGTGGCCAAGTTGAGGGGGTAGGGGATAAGTTTTGATTTGGTGAGGGGGTGCTCTAGCGGGTTCACAGCCCGAACGACTAGACACCCCAGAATGTTTGTTCCTCTATGTTTCTTTCTTATCTGGATTGTGGGGTCTTTGCTGGCTTGGGGTTATTGCAGGAAACGCGGGCGCGGCACAAAGCCGGGTCTGTAAACGCGAGGACAACCCCCGCGGAACCGGGACGCGTGGGCAACCCCGCGGATGGGGGAAGCGGGACAAAGAGCAATTTGCGGGCGGTCTACAGGCCTTGCGCAAAAAAAAGGGGTTCTTTTCTATTCTTCTTCTCTGTTGGTTTCTTTTTCTCTTTTTCTTTCTCTCAGGATATCTCAAGGATGGGTGGCTGGTATGGGACTAAGCTTGATTTGGTGAGGGGGTGCTCTAGCCGGTTCACAGCGGGGACAACTAGAAATCCCAGAATGTCCATTCTCCTACTCTCTCTCTCTCTCTTCCCTTACGGTGGCGCGCACTGGTTTTTGGTTGTTGTGTTTGTTACAGGAAGGGTACGGGGAACTGTGTGGCAGTTTGTCTGGGGCGGTCCAGGTGCCTCTTTTGGAACGGCTAGTCACTTACGGTTGCTCACATAGCAAGCGCGAGGGTGCGGACTCAATCTTGGACTCACTCTCTCAAGCGCGGTCGCGCACTTTTTTCTCAGAAGGTTAGGACCTTGCGCGGAGACATGTATTTTCTTAATGGAAAAGGGAAGCGCGGTACAAGCAACAAGAAGAGAAGAAAAGAGGAAAGGAAGAAGGGGAAAAGGGGGGGCAATGCGCCTACGCCATCTTCATCATTTCCTCCATTTCCTCCCTTGAGGACGCCATTAAAGCCCGGAAAGAAGCCAGGAGTTCGCGCCGGGATTCGGAGGATTGTGCATTGGGGATTGCAAGGAAATTCCGGAGCATCGTGGTCAACATTTCCGCAAAAGCTTCAAAGCCGGCCGCTGGGAGCGCCATTACGATCGGAATCTCCAGGATCTTGGGAGGGCTGGGGGGAGGAGCGACCTGTGAATATGGGGCCTCCGGGGAACCAACAGGGGGGCTCGGTCCAGCTGGAGGCAATGACGGGACGACTATAGGTGACGGAAGCAGAGGGACATTAGGGGTCATAGGCCTCTCATCCAAGGCCGCTGGTGGCGCAGGCGGTGTCAGCGGTCGTGGAGGAGGAGAAGGGGGTGCTGGCGCCTCCGCGGTTCTTCCAAAGAGTCTTGGGTCCGGTACTGTTTGGTTCACGCCAACAGCAGTAGCCCAAGCGTGCGCCGCCGCGCGCCATTCCTCCGAGGTTTTGTATTGGCCCCGTTGCAGAGGTCCGGCCCGGCGGAGAGGTGATGCCAAGTCGCGGCTCACGTGCGAGGTGGAGGGTGATGGAGCTTGGGGGCGGTGGGATGAAGGTGAACCTGGGGGTGTCCACAAGCCTTCCAAGATTGAGTTGTTGTCCAAAACCACGAAGGGGTTGGGACAAGCCCTCTTGCGCGGCCTGGGGCAAGAGCTGGATTGGGGGGGAGCTCAAGGGATGCTTTCTCTAAGCAAGCAGCAACAATGGCCGCAACGGCAGGCAACACAGGCGCGTCAACCGGGGATGATCTAACACGCGTGCCCGTTCCAAGCGCAGAACTCGCATGGGAGCATGATGGCAATGGAGAGGAGGGGAGACGGAGAAGGTGGTAGTGGGAAGTGGTGGGGGTGGAGCAGAAGTAGCGGAGGTGGTGGTATGGCGAAGCAATGGGAAACTTCTGGGGACAGAACTCAAGTTTGGGGGGGATTTGGTGTCAATTTATAGACACGGATTGGGAACTGCGTCGCGGCTGCGCGCTCAGCATTGGGGGCAAGCGGGCTCAGCACTAGGGTATGCGGAGTGCTCAGAAGCAGCCGCTGTTTGGCTCTGCACCTGGTGGACGGGTCGGGGGCTCAGCATTGAATGCGGCGTGGGCGGCGATCCGCCCCGGAGATTGGATTCGGAAGGTAGTGCGCTTGGCTAGGTTTGCGGGCGCAGCAGTTCGGATACGTAGGGGCGGAGCCATCCGCGCGCTATGAAGGAACGGATGAAGCGTGGGCGCAAGCGCGCGGATCATGCCTGATATTACCAAACACCCACAACGGGCACGGACAGGCACGGGGGGCTCCGAGTAGGGCGCGGTGCAAGGACCGCGTCATGAGAAGGACGAACCGGATGGACGGAATGGCGTACGGACAACAGGGGGAGTTTGGTACGGAGGAGGTGGGGAGAGGAGGCTAGGGTTTCTGTTTTGGGATTTTTTTCTGTTTTGTTTTCATACTTTTATTTGCGTGTGTACTTAGGTTAGGGTTGAGAGGGAGGACTTATCCTCACTCTCAACTCCGGGTTAAAGGGGGGAGGAGGCAGGCATAGATGCAGAGGAGGAAGAATCACATCACATCATCAGATTGAATCACTCATCTCACCAGGAGATTAAGGGAACTCATACCGGATACACATCTAGGTGGAAAGTTCTTAGGATTGAAGGATTGGCGATTTCTCTCTCTACTTTTCTTTATCTCTTTATCTCTTTATTTCTATTTCTCATTTAAGTGCAACTTTAGACATCCTCATCTCCTTTCAAACACAGGGAACCATTAACAAGGCTGTATCTCAGCCGCGCGTGGTTGCATTGGCTGCCGCGGCTGCGTGCGGGAATTGTGACAAAACACATTTCCACCCCTAACTCCTAAAATATACACAACACCTCAATTCTGACTGAATTTTAGGTGTGAAACCTATACGTGACAATGTGTGTGAAATATTTAATTGGCCAAAAAGCTCAATAATGGAGCCGTAGTATTTTGGTTTTTCTTTCCTTAATTATTTAAAAATATAAGTAGTTGGATTTCAAGGGTGGTTCAGTGAGTGACCCTACCTAATTTTGGGAGGAGAATACATTTCTGTAATAATATTTATGGTTTTCCTACTCCTTCTTAGGTTAATTGTATTATTATTATTTTTATGTTATTTTTGTTACTTCTGCAGCTTGCTCTGGAATAGTAGCAAGCTGACATTCCCCCACTCCAAGATACGGCCATATCTAAAAAAAAATCTGGAGGAATTTGGGAGAAAAAATTAACTGCATATGTGCTTCAGTTCCTTTTTCTGGCTCTGTAGTTTCTGAGATGTATTGGTCCATCAGTTATATTATTTTCTGGTAACCATTCATCTTTGTCTGCAGATTCTCCTTTTTATCTTACCGAGTATAGTCTGATATCTTTTCCTTGTACCCTCTCTTTTGTATCTCTCAATATTCTGCTGACTTTCCCTTTTTCTTTTACAGGGTCAGGTTCTATTGGGATTATTGCTGGAGGGAGGTTGCTGCCTTCTCTTGGTTTAAAGTGTTTGACTAGGCTAACCGGAAATACTGGATGTTTTCTTGATAATTCTTCACTCAAGATTACTTCCACAGCATTTTTGCCATGCATCTTCTCAATAACAAATGCTCCAAAAAAGGCTGGTTTCAGTTTTCTGTTGCCTGCCAGGTTGTTGAAATTAGTTGTAGATATCAAGATCTGGTCTCCTATCTTAAATTCAGGTTCTTTATGGCATTTGTCCCATCTTTGTTTGTTGTATTCAACAGCTTATTCCACACATTTCTGAGCATGATTTTTTTCCAGATCTATCATCTTCTTAAATTCAAGAGATGTTGGATGAATAGTGGCTAAGTTATAGTTCATGTTATTCCTAGGGAGTTTTGGAATCCATCCTCTTTCTAGTATGTAAGGAGCTTCTTTGGTAGTAGAATGTTTCCTACTGTTATAAGCCATTTCTAGGGCTGGGAGTAGGCTTAAACAATCATAGCAATAACCATCTGAGGTTTTGTATTCTAGACCAAAGCTAAAGAACCTCCTTAGCATATCTTCTAGGGTCTGTATCATCCTTTCAGCTAATTGATCAGTTTGGGGATGGTATGCTGTAGAAAATGCTAGAGTAGTACCCAGTATATCATGTAGATTCCTCCAAAACTCAGAGGTGAGTTTGGGGTCTCTTTCACTGCTTATAATCTTGGGTATACCCACATCAGCTATGATCCTATTCCAGAATAGTAAAGCTACATCCATAGCACTATATTCTTTGTGGTTAGGTAACAATTTTGCCTTTTTTGAATATCTGCCAACTATAACTAAGACAGAGTTATATGAATGAGTACCTCCAGGGGGGAGGCCGGTGACAAAATCCATATTGATAATTTCCCACCTGGTTTTAGGTTCAGATATCTTCTGTAAGAGTCCAAACCTTTTTCCAATAGTTTTATTAGATTTCTGGCAGGTTTTACAGCTAGTAACATATTCTGTGGTGACTTCTTTCCAGTATATCCACCAGGAAGTTTGTTTCACTTTTTCAAAGGTTCTTTTTGTGGATAAATGTCCTGATGAACAGTTGTCATGGAATTCCTGGAGTATATGTTGTATATGCTCTTTGTTGCTTAGTACCAATACGCTGGAATGTTGGTGTCTATAGTAAAGGAGACCATCCCAAAAGGTAAACCTTCCTGCTTTATAGGGTTTAAGTAGTGAAGCAGGTAGGCTATTTATCAAAGCTGCTTCTGGGGAGTCACATTCCATAATGGTAATCAGCAGCTTGATTTCAGGAGAGTAGCTATCCCTTACTAGGTTGAAGAAAGCAGTGTCTAATTCACATAAGTGGATCCCCATTATTGGAGCACTTAATGCAAAAAGATTGATTTTCAGGATAGGAAAGATGTCTTGATCTTCAGGTTCATATGCTGGATTGTTAGATTCATTAGGCAAATCATTCCTACTTAGACTATCAGCATTGTGATGTTTAGCTCCAGCTTTATGCACTATAGTCATCTGTCCTCTATATTGTTGTATAGAAATTTGCCACCTGAGCATATGTCTGCTGGGAGTTTTCATGTTCATAAGATTTCTTACAGCATTGCAGTCCGTGATTACTTGAAAAGTGGTGAATTCTAAGTAATAGTGTAGCTTCTCTAAAGCCCATACTAGTTCCAAACATTCCAACTGACTGGCCCCATATCTCTTCTCTGTATCTTTGATCTGTCTAGATATGAAGAGTACGGTTTTTCTACTGGTTTTTCTTCTTCTATCCTTTCCTGATGTAAAGCAGCTCCTAGCCCTTCCATGCAAGCGTCAATGTATAGTTTGAAGGGCTTAGAGTAATCTGGTTGGATAAGTAGAGGAGTAGAGGTCATAGCTATTTTTAATTCCTCATAGTTCTTTAGTCTCTCATGAGTCATTTCAAATAGTGTGTTGTTGTTGCATAATTCATACAGACTTTTAGTTAGCATAGCATACTTTGGTATGTATTGTCTGTAATAACTGCAGAAACTGATGAAAGATAGTAATTCTTTCTTGGTCTGAGGCATAGGTCTATTCATGAAAGCAGCTATCTTACTTTCATCAGCATCTAGAGTTAGACCAGAGACTATATGTCCTAAGGCTTTCAATTCTCCATAGCCAAAATTGCATTTCTTCATGGACACCTTTAGTCCTGCTCTGGAGATGGTCTGAACTATTAATCTTACTTGGTTAATATGAGTATCCCAGTCATCACAGTATATGATAACATCATCTATGTATACCATTATCCTTCCTTGTCTGATGTAAGTACCTAGAACTGTATCCATTGTTCTCTGGAAGTGTTATGGAGCATTCTTTATACCAAAAGGCATCCTAAGATATTCATATATTCCCAAATGACAGATTATTCTCATAAAGTTCCTGCTTTCAGGGCTTGTTGGTATCTGGTGGAAGCCTTTAAGCATATCCATAGTAGTGATGTACTTAGCCTTGGAGAAGTTATGCAGAGCATGATCAATCGGGGGTATAGGATAATAATCTGCTTGAGTTTAATTGTTGAGCATTCTGAAGTCTCCTACCATTCTTGACTTGTCATTATGCCAAGCTATGATTACAGGTGTGGTCACATCTACCTGTTCATTATGCCCTACTTTTGTTAATACTTGTAAGTCAATTAGTTCTTGGATATGTTCCTCAAGATCTTTTCTAGACTTAGGAATAGACGGATAGGATGGCCTTCTTAAGTTAGGAGGATAAGGAGGCTTTATGGTCAATGTCAATACGATATATAATGTCTTTTAATATCACCAGTAAGATGATCTGTGGTACAAAAAGCCTTCTGGTTCTCAAAGCAGACTTTCAATATATCTTTCTTCTGTTCCTCAGAAAGTTTCATATTCAGAGCTGCTTGAGAGAAATATTCTTGGTCAAAGTCTTCTAAATGCTTCTGATAAGTAGAGGAGGGGAAGTTAGACTGAATGGTGCATATCTTAAACTTCTTATCCCAATTACCTCCTATTGTAAAGTATCTTCCTCTACTCTGGAACACGTCTATACCATATAGACATAAGGTATCATTACCCAGTATCAGGTAGTCACAGAGTCCATTGAGCAATACTACAAATTCCACCCGTATTCTCAAAGATCCTTTAGTATGAGGTAGTATTATAGGAGCAGTCCATACTCCAATAGCATTCATGGTAGAGTTGCAAGAGCTGAACCTGGCTTTTGGGACGTGCAAAAGGTGTTCTTTCCAATTGGGGTCTCATTTGTTTAAGAACTCAGCACAGACACATGAGCAAAAGGCTCCACTATCCAGTAATAACCTTATAGGTCTGTTTTTATACAACCCAGTTGCATAAAACGTTTGACCAGTGGTATAACTTTTCCCACTCATAGTTTTAACTGTTAATGGTTTGACATCCATAATATTTCTAGGAATTATAGTAGGATCCCATTGTTGGGGCAGGCTAGAATCCCCATGGATGTTATTGATCTCTGCATAAGTACCTATATCTCCTTCTATAACATTAACAGGGTTGGTCAAGATCAATTCACATTCAGAAAGAGATCCTTCAGTATCAGCTATATCTTCATAGTTATGATTTTCTTCAACCTCCTGTTCTTCTTCCAAGACTGCTATCTTCTTTTTGGTAATGGATATTCTTGTCTCATATGCTAATTCTTGTTAAAATTCCAACAAGTTTCAGGCATCCTTTCTTTCTCCCTATTCTCATTAGGTTCCTTATTGTCAGAGTCATTTATCAGAGGAGGTTGGTCTCTGGTTTTGTTGATGGTATAGTTCTCTTTGGGTCTGGAAGGGGCTTTCTTGTCCAACCCATTCATGTCTATTACTTCTTCTAGCACATTGATTAGAGTGGGCAAGTCCGCATCCATACTCATCCTACATCTTACACTATGGTTAAGATTGCCAGGACACAGGTTGAGGAGTGTTTAATTTACTTCCTCTTCATCAGAATCTGGATAGAAGAAATCCAATCTTTTCTTCTGTTCCAAGCACCATTTGTGAGGTTTATGCTTGGAGGGGTCAAATGAGGAATTTTCGAAATTTTTCATCATTTTCCTTTTCCACATTCTAGAACCAAATTGTTCTTTGATCAGAAGTTTCCAAGAATTCCATAGTAAGGATCCTACTTCTTCTCTCTTACTGATAAACCAGTCCAATGCTACTCCTTCAAATAGTCTGGTTATTCTGACTACAGCTATAGCTTCTGGTAGGTCATAAGTGTTAATGGTGTAGTCAATAAATTTAATAAAATTTATATGATTATATTCTCCTTCTCCGGAGAACTTGGGCCATTAAGAAATAGGGGGTAACATTTTGAGTGCTTGCTCCGTCTCAGGAGTAGGACTAGGCCTAAAGGTATCACTCCTATGCATTCCTAATAAGGGTGGTGCATAAGGAGTAGTGGTTTGTCTGGGAGGTTTTGGCTCCTCTGTAGTACTCCCCAAGGGGTTGGTGTGGTGACCAATCCGGGACACCACGAAAAAAAATATATTTTTCAGTTGTACCCTTATGGCTACCTTCATTTCCCCCCATCTCTCAACTCCTCCCTGTCCTAGTGGTCTAGGACAGGCCTCTTGCCTGTCTCTTTGCTTCGCTCCCCTCTTCCTATGTTCAACTCCCACTTGTTGCGCTCGCGGCCCTGACTTTTGGCGACGCAAGGGATCGTCAAACCACTTTTGACGATCCCATCCACCACCAATCTGCTCATCCATCCCTGCCTCTATCTTCGGAGGCCATGACCGTTGGCGGCTCCAGTCCGAGATCTTCCCTCCATGCCGAGTCGGTTGTCTCCGAGATCAACCCCCACTTCCGTTTGCTCAGCGAAGCCGTCCATCCCACCAGCAGCACCCCTGCGCCCCTGACCCACAGCTCGCCAGCCACATCATCATCATTGCTTCTATCCTCCATCCCAACATCCCAGTCTTCAGTTCAACCCATCCACTTCTAATCCTTCCAATTTGACCCTCAAGGTATCCTCGCCTTCTCCATCCTCTCACGTACCTCTCCGGTCACCTACTCCATCGCTTCCTTGATCAAAACGTATCGCCATCATCTGTATTTCCATCATCTGGTTTGGTCAAAAGCTCTTGATCGTTCAAGCCTCTGGGATGATCCTCACCTTTGCCAGTCTCTATCTCTACAACCAAGCCAAGTCGGAGATCGATCGAGGTGAGAAACAAAGGGGTCAGATTGAACAAAGGCAGGAGATCATCCTACCTTTGACCTCAAACGATCTCGAAGATCTATCCGAGGATGAAGAAATCAAGACGTTCAATAGCTATCGTTGGGATCCCAAGCTCGAACTCATCCCATCCCATTTTTTCCCATCATCCAATCCAACCAACAACCGCGAGCGACCGCTCGCGGCCGTCGGAACTTTCACCCCGTTGTCGCCGCCGATCGGGCGACGACAACCGTTGTCAACACCCACGACCGCTGTCGCGGGTGTCCATCTGGTTGCCCGCGGTCATTCTCGACGCGGGCAACATGTCTTTTTCCTCTCATGTAATTTTTTTTTTTTTATTTTTTATGTTTTCATTTTTTCCGCACCTATTTGTAAATCTCTCTTGTACATAGTATGCAGGGCCTCATGTCTATAAAAGGAGGGGCTCTCCCCTGCCTTTTGGCCAATCATGAGAGCATCAGAGCATCAGAGAACCCAATCCATCCAATCAGACCATCATCAGTAATCAATTTATCCGTGGGCATCCTTCCCCACCTATCTGAGCCATTTATCCGGGTATATCCATGATTGCCCCCTTGATCCTTTGAGCCTCCATACTCAAACTCTGTCCCTTGTGACCTTGATCCTTATCACCAACCAATAGCCTTGCTGGTTGAAGAAGAATTCCTGTCTGTCTGAATTCTTGAGTGTGTTATACCACTCTGATCCCTTTTTCCGACCATACTGGTCTTGATCTCTCCTTGATCATCGTTCTGGAGCCAATCACGTTTGATTGAAGAGGTTTTATTAAGCTTAAAACCTGGAGTGTTATACCTCCCTTCTTCTTTAAGGTTGAATTCCGCCACGCTATTCTTGAGTCCCTTGAGAAGTGTTGGGATATTCTTGCTCAAATTCGTTATTGATTTGCTTCTAGAGCTTCATAAACAATTTGCTTTTGTTTTGTTCAGCCTTCCACAGTTATCTGGTACCCTTCAAGCGCTTGATTGCGGAGAGTTGGGCAGGTTCATTGAGAACCTGGAGGTTGGTTGGGATTGAGTTGATCTTTCCTAATCAGCTGCTGACGACCAGAGTTATTAGCTTTTGGGCGTTGTTACTTACAACTGCCTTGTTCTATTGAACTCTGAACAAACCTTGACTTATTTGTTCAAGTCTTTACCTGCACCATCTTGCCTCAGATAGTGTTGTTTCCATTGCTACCAACAACTCTTATCCTCTTCCCTTACTTTGATTTCTCATCCATAAGGTTCTGGACCTTGATTCCAGTTACATTTAAATATTATTGTAACTCCTAGGAGGGCAGCCTAAACAGCACCTTTCCCCTCCACAGAACTGCCACGGCTTAGCACCGTTTGGAGTCTTACATTTGGTACCCCGGGCCGGGATCAAACCAGCAACCTTGGGATTTACAGTTCCAACTTGAAGAATCAACTCCAAAATCCTATCCAATTTCTCTTTCTTTTTCTGTTTGTTCTTTTTTTTAGATCTGATCCGTGGAGGCAGATTGGTCTAGAAGTAAGTCCTCCCAATTTGTGCACCGCTTGGGCAAGATATTGTCATTGTCAAAACCCTACTCTTGCCTCACTTGTGAGCCACTTTGGAAATCTGCTCTTTGGATCACCTAGGAACTCTCTTATTCAATATGGCATCTTCTGCTACTCCAACCACCCCTGTCCAACCTAAGATGGTAAAGATCAAACCTCAGAATAAGAACTTAGGCTTCAACGGTACAAATGTCAAGCGATTCTTGGACTCCTACAAAATGGCTGCTGAAGTGGATGGAGCTAGTGAATTTGATATGGCTTATCAGTTGCGATTCCTTATCTCCTCTGATGAAGTTATGGAGGTAATCGAGTCTTTCAAGGGATTCAAATCCCACAACTGGAAGCTTCTCAGGGAGGCTATGTTGGCATACTGGGGTAAAATAGATGTGGCTAGGTTTACTCTGCAGGATTTGGACGCTCTGGTTTCTCAGTGGATCTCCAATGGTGGTATTTCTTCAGCCTCTGACTATCAGATTTTTAGGAAGTCTTGGGATCCCATTCAAAACTATCTTATCCGAAACGATCAAATTGACACAGTGGACAAAATTCAAGCAACGTTCTTCCAATCTTTTTCGTCGGCTGTGCAGGAAAGGATTAAAGAAGAACTGGTCAAATCTGGATCCATGATTACCACCAGGGATAATCGATTCAAGCTCCCTGTTTTTCTCACCCTTAGGAGTACTGTGGATAAAGTCATGAAAGGTCAAACTGCTCTTACCTTTGAAAAGCCTAGAACTACTGAACCGGTCCATGCTCCTTCTTTTAAAGAGTCAAACAATATTATGATTAAAATGGAGGCAGATCGTAGGCCTAAAGCAGATCCTAATTCCAATCAAGAACCTACTACTATAGATGAAATCACCAAGTTACTTAGAGCCTTTGAGAACAAAATAGATCAAAAGATTTCTTCGCTAGCTACGCCTAAAGCTCCTTCTTCTGTCCCCAAATCAACTCTGGTCTGTTACTACTGTCATAGGGAAGGCCATGGAACCGGACGATGCCAAGAACTTCAGAAGGACCTAAAGGAAAAGTTGGTAGATCAGAGGGGGAACAATTACTTCCTCCCTAATGGTGCCCTAATCCCTTTTGACTCGTCTCATCCTATCCGACATGTGGTGGCCTCTTACCAGCCATCACCCCCTGTGAAAGCATCTCTTGCTTCCTTTGAATTTCGATCATCCTGTGGTACCCTCCAACCTTGGTATCCTCCAGCTATTTCTTCCTCTAGTCTTGCTGGGACTACTTATCAATCTGATCCATCCAGGAAATGACATGAGGAACCTAAACCTCATAAGGCTCCTTCCTTGCCAACTTCAATCCTTCAAAAACCCGTTAAATGTCGATCATCACTTGAGCCTCCTTCCTCTGATGTAGAAGACATGGAGGTGGAAAAGGAACCACTCATGGAAAGGTTCCCAGATCACCCTGATCCTTCTCCCTCACCTCAACCTTCTAATCCTATCTTAGATTCTGCGTCACCTAAACTTCCTCCCCCCACCCAGCCCAAAGTTTGATTTGAAAGGGGCATCTCCAAGGATCACCCCAATGCTGTGGAGGGAGTATTAAAGAAAATTTCTGATCTCAAAATTCCTGATCTATCTGTGGCTGAACTTCTATTGATCTCTCCATCTGTTGCTGAAGGAATGAAGAAATGGGTCTCTCGTTGACGTGTGGAAATTGGCCCTGAAGAACTCAAAGTCTCCTCTGGCACTTTAATGGAGGACTCTGGTGGAACCAGTCCTTCTATAGAATCCAATCTTTATTCCTGTCCCCTTGGCTTTCTTCCTTGTTATCTTGGTGACTCAGCTAAAACTGTTTCTCCTCTTGTGGATTCTGGATCTCAGCTTAACTTAATCTTGGATGCTATGGCCTGCAAGCTCAAACTTAGTCCTAGGGTCAGCTTCAAACCTGCAGTGTATGGGATAGGAAATCAAGCTTGTGAACTGGTTGGTATTGCTGAAGATGTACCGGTCAGGATTGGTTGAAATATTGTTGGAACCTTCCACTTTTGGATCACTCGTTTGGACAGTCCTATGATCTTGGGACAACCCTTCTTAATGGACTTTGGTGCAACCCTGATGTTTTCCAATCAAGTTGGGGAGAGAATTCTTCTCCCTGATGCTGATGGCAGGAAAATTGAAGTTCCTCTTTGCTCTTTGGATTCTGGTCGTTGGGAAAGAGATTTTCCTGGTCATTCTCCCAAATCATCTTTTAAGGGGAAGCAGAAGGATAACTCTAGTTCCTCTCATTTTTTAGGGGAATAGTTGATCCTACTAACAGTTGTAGTTCTTTTCAGCCTCAGACTGCAACTCAAGCGTCAACTCCCATCCCTCAGGCTTATTTTTCATTCCTTTCATCATTCTCTTCTGAGCTCAAGAATATTGACAAACAAAAACATATCAAAATAGAAAAATCCAAAAATATTTTTTTTCCATCTCCTTCTCTCTCTGGTTCTGTTTTGTCTTCTTTCTCTTCTACTTTTGAGTCTGATCAATCTTCTCTCAGTTCCGGTTTGAATCTCCGCAATGAGTCTAAACTAGATCCTAATTGCAATTCTGTTTTTGGCAAATTTGGTATGAAGGAATATGGGCTTCAGTCGAGGCAATTTGGGGTACAAGTAAGTCCTCCCAATTGTGCACCACCAGGGTCATTTGCTGCGTTTTTGTTGTAAAAACTTTACTGTATGCCACATATGTGAGCACCTGGGAAGCCCTCCTTGTTCTATTCCTGCCGCTTCTAGGGCTCATTTGGAAGAATCAAGATATTTTCCTCAACTCTTCAATTGCTCTCAAGATCAAGAAATGGCCAATCTTTGCTTCAATTTCTTTGTTCCCTGCTTTTTTTTTTTTTTTTTTTTTTTTTTTTTTTTTTTTTTTTTTTTAATCCCTTCAAATTTTAGATGCAGACTAGGGACAGTCTGTAAGTTGGGGAGAGATGTGGTGACCAATCGGGGACACCACAAAAAAAAAATATCTTCTTCAGTTGTACCCCTTTGGCTACCTTCGTTTCCCCCCATCTCTCAACTCCTCCCTGTCCTAGCGGTCTAGGACAGGCCTCTTGCCTGTCTCTTTGCTTCGCTCCCCTCTTCCTATGTTCAACTCCCACTTGTTGCGCTCGCGGCCCTGACTTTTGGCGACGCAAGCGATTGTTGAACCACTTTTGACAATCCCATCCACCACTGATCTTCTCATCCATCCCTGCCTCGATCTTTGGAGGCCATGACCGTCGGCGGCTCCAGTCCAAGATCTTCCCTGCATGCCGAGTCGGTCGTCTCCGAGATCGACCCCCACTTCCGTTTGCTCAGCAAAGCCGTCCATCCCACCAGCAGCACCCCTGCGCCCCTGACCCACGGCTCGCCAGCCACATCATCATCATCCCTTCTATCCTCCATCCCAACATCCCAGTCCTCAGTTCAACCCATCCACTTCTAATCCTTCCAATTTGACCCTCAAGGTATCCTCGCCTTCTCCATCCTCTCACGTACCTCTCCGGTCACCTACTCCATTGCTTCCTTGATCAAAACGTATCGCCTTCATCTGTATTGCCATCATCTGGTTCGGTCAAAAGCTCTCGATTGTTCAAGCCTCTGGGATGATCCTCACCTTTGCCGGTCTCTATCTCTACAACCAAGCCAAGTCGGAGATCGATTGAGGTGAGAAACGAAGGGGTCAGATTGAACGAAGGCAGGAGATCATCCTACCTTTGACCTTGAACAATCTCGAAGATCTATCCAAGGATCAAGAACTCAAGACGTTCAATAGCTATCGTCGGGATTCCAAGCTCGAACTCATCCCATCCCATTCTCGCCCATCATCCAATCCAACCAACAACCGCAAGCGACTGCTCGCGGCCGTCGGAACTTTCACCCCGTTGTTGCCGCCAATTTGGCGACGACAACCGTTGTCAACACCCACGACCGCTGTCGCGGGTGTCCATCTGGTTGCCCGCGGTCATTCTTGACGCAGGCAACATCTCTTTTTCCTCTCATGTATTTTTTTTTTTTTTTTTTTATGTTTTCATTTTTTCCGCACCTATTTGTAAATCTCTCTTGTACATAGTATGCAGGGCCTCATGTCTATAAAAGGAGGGGCTCTCCCCTGCCTTTTGGCCGATCATGAGAGCATCAGAGCATCAGAGAATCCAATCCATCCAATCAGACCATCATCAGTAATCAATTTATCCATCCTTCCCCACCTATCTGAGCCATTTATCCGGGTATATCCATGATTTCCCCCTTGATCCTTTGAGCCTCCATACTCAAACTCTGTCCCTTGTGACCTTGATCCTTATCACCAACCAATAGCCTTGCTGGTTGAAGAAGAATTCCTGTCTGTCTGAATTCTTGAGTGTGTTATACCACTCTGATCCCTTTTTCCAACCATACTGGTCTTGATCTCTCCTTGATCATCTTTCTGGAGCCAATCACGTTTGATTGAAGAGGTTTTATTAAGCTTAAAACCTGGAGTTTTGTACCTCCCTTCTTCTTTAAGGTTGAATTCCGCCACGCTATTCTTGAGTCCCTTGAGAAGTGTTGGGATATTCTTGCTCAAATTCGTGATTGATTTGCTTCTAGAGCTTCATAAACAATTTGCTTTTGTTTTGTTCAGCCTCCCACAGTTATCTGGTACCCTTCAAGCGCTTGATTGCGGAGAGTTGGGCAGGTTCATTGAGAACCTGGAGGTTGGTTGGGATTGAGTTGATCTTTCCTAATCAGCTGCTGACGACCAGAGTTATTAGCTTGTGGGCTTTGTTACTTACAACTGCCTTGTTCTATTGAACTCTGAACAAACCTTGACTTATTTGTTCAAGTCTTTACCTGCACCATCTTGCCTAAGATAGTGTTGTTTCCATCGCTACCGACAACTCTTATCCTCTTCCCTTACTTTGATTTCTCATCCATAAGGTTCTGGACCTTGATTCCGGTTACATTCAAATATTATTGTAACTCCTAGGAGGGCAACCTAAACAGCACCTTTCCCCTCCACAGAACTGCCACGGCTTAGCAACTTTTGGAGTCTTACATTGGTCACACAGACTTTTAAGTCTCTAAGATCATTTTTGATCAGATTAAGTTGCAGGTCCACTTTGTTATTGAGAACATCCAATTTTTCACTAAGGGATAGAATAGAACTGTTAGTGGTGTTTGCCAATTCTTCTTTTAAGGGGTGGAAAGACATAATAAAATCTTCTTGGATTCCTGATAACATATTCTCAATTGTTTGAGTCTTTTTGATCCTACCTTGGTTAATTGTCTCCAATAACTTTTCTGTGTGTTCTTTAATTTCTTCCATTCCTACCGTCTGTGTTTGGTTATTAATCAATTTGGCTACCACTGAGGTTATTTTACCCATTTGGGTGTAAACTCTGTCCAAATTTTCACAAACAATTTTGAAATTATGACGCATATCATTAGAAAAGGAAGTAATTACATCAGAGGTTTGTTTGAACTCAGAAATAGAGGCTGATTTTTGTAAACCTTTTTCCACTTTTGAGCTAGGGATATTATCTGGTCCCAGTCTTTCTTTCCCTTTGGCTTGGGATGGGAAGAGGATCTCTTCTTTCCTTATCCTTTTCCTTTCAGTTGGGCTAATTTATCCCAAGGATTCCACTTTTCTACGTATGATTCTACCTCTTTCCTTGGAATCATTTTCTGAAGAGCTATCTGGTCGGCTTTTGCCTGGGAGATTATCTTTTCATAGATACCAGGTCCTCCTTGGCTTGGGCTTTTTTGAATTCTTCCCAATATTTCACATGCTCTTTGACTAAGTCTTTGATCCTGGCCTCCTTGGCCAGATTCTGCTGGGGTGGCTGCAGGGAATCTTTTTTAAAGGAGCGTGGCTTGATTTTTCTACTTTCTCCGGCTCTAGGTTGGGAGAGGGCAGAAGTGATTGGTGCTGCTCCTTGTCCATCAACATTTGATTCACGGGTTCTAGTCCCTTCATGGTTGTCCTTACTGGTGGTCTCACAGTTACTGAGAGCTGTTGGCAAAGATCCATAGGAGGGAATTCTTCCTGAGGCTCTTGTGTTACGTCTATTCATTTTCAGAATAATATGTTTATAAGTATTTTACAGAAAAAATCCATAAAAAAAAGTTTTATTTCAAAACTCACTTAAATTGATGTTCAAAGGTACCAAGACCTTATTGGGGTTAAATTGATTGTTAGTAGGTAATTCTACGGGGTCTTGGTAGGTTCCAATGAGGTCTTCACCTGCCCAATCAATATTTTCAGGGCGTCCAGAGATGTCTGGGACTTCCTGATCCAATAGATCAACTTCAGTGGCGGTGGTTTCTGGTACAGGAGGATTCACTGATAAAAAAGTGTATTTTATTGGTTTAATAAAATATATTAATATTATTTTCTTTTAAAAATAATATGATAATGCAAGTTGTGTACTTACTTTTATTTTTCAAAAAGTAATTTATACGGTATTTTTTCCAAGATTTATGTTTCCTTAATAGAGCCTGAAAGTTGATACGCCTTTCAAGATTTTCTTCTTCAAGGAGTTTATCTAAGTGTATACGTGCAGAAGAGATATTAAGTTGCTCAGCTTGAGTTAAAGCTTTCCAACCAGTAGGTTTATAATTTTTGATATATTCTTCTTTTCTTACATTTAAAAGATTTAAATAATAGATTATTAATTCTGCATTGGTTTTTAAATCCACTGCGAAAGAATTTAATAATAAATCACGGTTATAAAGTATGATAAATTTATCTTTGATTTTATTTTTTTGTGAAAATGTCTGGTCCAAGGTATTAAATATAATAAACTGGAAAATTTCCTGGCCAGACCCCCAATTGTCATCCTCCTGGATGCCAAGACCCTTGCTATCCTTTAGCTACCAGAGGTGATAGAGTAAATAATAAATATATTATTTAATAAATGCAGCAAAAATCCGTAAAATATTTGGATTGAGCATATTGCAAGGTTAAGTGGTTTGGTTATTGTTTATTGTTTTAAATCAATATGAATAGATTGATTATTAAATATTTTTATAGATGGTCCAAAATTATATTGGGGATCTTTAACATCTCTCTTCAGGGATTTCAGTATGAAAACATGTAGTCCTGGTTACTTTGGGCTCTTTAGTTTAAAGAATATTTTACCCAAAGATAATATGTATATAAAATACACGGTAGAGTGGCAGGACCTTGTAGCCAAGCTGCCACAAGAGAGAAAGGATAATAAAACTCACTGGTTTATTATTAAATCCTTTGGGTATCTGTTTGAGACGTGTACTGATGGGTTAAACCTGTATACTGGGGTTTATAAGGTTGTTCAGCAGTTTTAATTGATAAAAGGAGGTTTGAGGACGGATATTACTGATCAGACATTGCCATAAATCACTTACTTATCTCTTGTAAGTACTTGATTACCTTGGCACGGCTTCTTGATATGAATATTACTGGGTCTCTGCCCATCAATATCCTCAAAAGAGCTCTTTATTTACAGCTTTTGGAGTCCCAATATGGTCCTTCTGAGGGGTGTAGGTGCTCAAAGGGACGGACACTAAGGCTAGCAGGGTACCAAGAGGTAGCCTGCCATGTGTGCTTGGTGCTATAGCACGGGTAGCATCAAATTCCTCAGGGTATGGGAATTATTCTACCTTATAATAGACATTAGGACGTGTGAATAACGCTTATCTGTCCTATTTATGTATTATTTAATGAATTATCCTTAGTAAATGTTCCCAGTAATTTAATAATTATATTAATAGACATTTACACTGACATCTTGATGTCAGGCAAGTTCTCATTATGTATTATATAACTGGAGTAAAAGTCATAATATTGATTTTACTCTTTATTTCCAAGTTCCAGTTTATTTACTAAGATAATTACTTAAAAATATAAGTCATGTGAATTCATTTAATATTTTTACATCATTATTTTTCTTAGTATGTCACAAAGATATTGATTTTTAGCAATTCCCATAAAAGTATATTAAAGTATTTTAATATATTTTTAGAAGTTTTCATTGTCTTATTTTCGACATTCTTGGTACTTTGCATTATATTAAGTAAAAAATATGTGTAAGGATTATTTCTGTATTTTTATATAATATTATGTATTTTTAGATAGTCTGCTATCCACGGGAACATTTATTACATATTTAGAAAGTTCCCGTGTATGTTGTAGCCTGTTTACACCGTACCTGAGCCTCTCAGGCCGCCTGTCACTCTGTCAACCCGTAGTCCCGCGGCTGCATACTTGTCAGAGGCCCGGGGCTGCATACACGACCTTGACGGAGTGACAAGCTGTATCTCAGCCGCGCGCGGGTGCATTGGCTGCCGCGGCTGCATGCGGGAATTGTGACAAAACACATTTCGGCCCGTAACTCCTAAAATATACACAACACCTCAATTCTGACTGAATTTTAGGTGTGAAACCTATACGTGACAATGTGTGTGAAATATTTGATTGGCCAAAAAGCTCAATAATGGAGCCGTAGTATTTTGGTTTTTCTTTCCTTAATTATTTAAAAATATAAGTAGTTGGATTTCAAGGGTGGTTCAGTGAGTGACCCTACCTAATTTTGGGAGGAGAATCCATTCTGTAATAATATTTATGGTTTTCCTACTCCTCCTTAGGTAAATTTTATTATTATCATTTTTATGTTATTTTTGTTAATTCTGCAGCTTGCTCTGCTATAGTAGCAAGCTGTCAGGGAATCAGCTGCAAGGAGGGGGGAGGGGGGGCAGCATGTCTGCTGGTTGTGGGGGAGCTTTTTTCCCCCCAATCCCCCCATCATTGTAAGGGTGGGAGGGACAAGAAGGACCAGGCTGGTTGTAACAAGGCAAGCAGTGGTGATGGGGACTTGATCACCCTACCATCAGGCAAGGGCCATCTCCCCCCCCCCCCCCCATTACCAAGGGGGAAGGGTGATGGGCTGTTGGGGATTTGACCACCTCCCAGCCCAAGTTTGAAGCAATGACCTGGGGCCATCAACCCCCAGGGCCCCTGGAGGGGGATTTCATCACCCCGCCAGGGAGTTAGTTGTAAGGAGGAGGATGGGGGTGGGCATGTCAGCTGGTTACATCCCCCCCCTGGTGAGCTTTTGAGAGAGGAGTCCTGCCTGGCCCACAAGTGGGGCCAGGGGCTGGTTTTCCTATGAAACCAGCCATGTAATTAGTAATCAATGGCCAAGGTGTAGTTTTTGAACCATTGAATGAGGTGTGGTTCAAGTGGTTTACATATACCAGTGTTGTGTAATTGAAACTTGGTGGTGGGGCTCTAGTTGCCTGGATCACACTTGGGTCCTACCAGCCCAAATTCTCATGCCTGCCTTACTAAATGGGAGTACACAACACTTCACTGACAACAGTGAAACTAAAACCAAATAGCAGTGTGGTCCCCTCTCTTCCCACACTCTCATGTGGATGAAATACACACAATTATTAGTCTGTAAAGTACCTTCACTCTTTTTATCAGACAAAAGTTTCTTGTATGAAATTAATTTGGCTTTTTAAGTCTAAAATATTTTAAAACAAAGCGTGTTGGGGAGGTGCTCTGGTAAACATTAGTTGGCCTTTGCATGCTGGAGGCATTGGTTCACATGCACAAATGAGTCCATTAAGGAAACCCTGCAATTTGTGGGCTTTTGTTTT
Organism: Puccinia polysora; assembly: GCA_025617555.3. NCBI lineage: Eukaryota > Fungi > Basidiomycota > Pucciniomycetes > Pucciniales > Pucciniaceae > Puccinia > Puccinia polysora. The sequence goes on along the minus strand of CM062621.1, from coordinate 21,553,481 downwards.
TCAGAGTATTTGTTTTTTTTTGGCTGTGGCCATGCCATTCTCAATGTGCATTCCTTCCTGCATGTGATTTGTAGTCAAATAGTCTTGAAGAAAAAAATTATGTAGGCAAGAAAGGGCATGAATCTGCTTGAGAGATGCACTTTGAATTTGTAAAAATGGTTATTTAATTCTTTGACTGCAAAACCAAGCATCTAGCCTTTGAAGATAGATTGGTATCCTTGGGAACATAGGTTCCAACCAGAGTGGTTGTAGTGGCAGAAATAGAAGAGTTTTATGAGATGATGATTCAAGAGAATCTTTTGAAAAAATAAATCCCTGCAAGGAAGATCCAGATTTCAGCATGAAAAGCCAAATAACTAAAAAGAGTGTATTAAAGAATGCATGTAAAATAAAGTCAAATAACACAGATCCTCAGGTGAGTATTTAGAAAGAATGCAATAAACCCTGAAAGGAGAAAGATATTTAAAATAGATGATTTTTGTGGGTAAAAAGCATTAGCACCTTTCATGCAGAAATTTGATTGATATGAAGAAATTGGAACACAGAAACTCCATCTATGATGGGAGAATGAGGGGAAAGAGGATTTATCTTAGAAATGGTAATTTAATACCACATGCCTCAAAATTTGTAGAGGAATTTGTTGAAATGGTAGTTTTTGCTCCAATTTTGTTGGAGCCCCACCTTTTTTTTCTGCTGGAAGTTTCAGCCGGGGAGTCTTGTTTTATCATAGTACAATTATTCTTTCCATTCCTGGTACTGAGTGCCAACTTCAATTTGTGTCAACCCTCCATATGAAAAATTTTCTGAGATATCATTTTGAATGCTGAAATTATGGAAGAGGTATCCATGTTTTTCACATGAAATAATTTCTTGCAAAGTAAAGTGAAAGCCTTTTCTGTATACCAAACTGCATCCATAAAAAATTTAAGTGAAATGTGAGTTGATTTTAAGTTATTTCCTTCTGAGCTTGCAGTGAAACCTGGGGACAATTTGGTAAAAACATTTTTCCAATCAATTGAATTCAATTCCAAGGGTTACATCCATTGCTGTGGCCTGATTTATTTTTTTCTCTGTTTATTTATTTATCTTTTGTCAGAAAAAAATTAGGAACAATTTCATTTCACACAGGGATCCCTGATGTTCCCACACATCAATTTTCACATTCATTACATAGAATCTTTATGATGCTTCAATCTTTACCTGGACAAAAAATCCCAACTATTTGTATTGGAGGTGGAGCTTTATGAAATCATAATGGTGACTCTTTGACAAGTGAGAAGGCACAAACTGAAAACTTGATATAATTGTTTCAATTCATTCAACCAACAAAATTCCTTTGAGGATCACATAGATGAATTTTTCTGTAAAAAAGTTGAAATTTTTCAATTTTTTTTTTTTTTTTTTTTTGGAAAATCCTCTTGTATTATTATCTTGTTCAAAATTCCAGAATTCAAAGTTCATTATTTGGGAAATAAAGTTGACTTTCAATTTCCTAAATGGTAAAATCAAGTTGATTCTCATTTCCAGAAGAAGTGAAATCCATTTGACTTTCATTTTCAATAAAGATGAAACCCACAAAAAATATTGTTTACAGAATTGTGAAAAATTGAATCAATCATTTTGATTTCATGATGAATTTTTTGATACTTAAAGAGGACCACATTGGCCACAAATAGTGACTTGATGTCACTGGTCAGCCAGAGACCCCAATTTGGCCCTGGTGAGTATATCTGCAATCTGTTCAAAGAACATGGGATGCCAGACTGCAAGCACATCACCTCACCCCTCCCTTCTAATTCATTCAATGATCATGAACCCTCCACTTCCCTGTCTAGAACCTTCATTTATTTTTGGGCTGTGGGGATGATGGGTTATCTGGTTCAGAAAACAAGATTCAATCTAGCACATGCCCACAGTCACTTCTCTCAGTTTCTGGAAACTCCCACACAAAATCATCAGACCTGCTTCTTAGATCTACTTAAATACCTCAATTTCTCCTCAAAACCTGGCCTGAACCCAGGGGGTGCAACCTCTGAACCATGTTTTCTGGAAGGATATGCTAATGCCAACTATAGCTCCTTGGCTGACAGGAGGATCTCCCCAGGATCCTTGGTCACCCTCAAAGGCCTTCTTGGATGGAGGTGCACCAAACAGCAGATTGTTACACTATGCACAGCCAAAGCTGAACATTGGGCTTGCACTGAGACAGCCCAAGATCTCCTGTGGTGCAAACAACTCATTACACAAGTCTTCAAAGCCTTTTCCCTACCCACCCCTTCCCTAACCCTATACTGTGAAAATTGGGGTACCATTTACCTTATCCTCAACCAACTCTATCAGCATCAGACTCTCCATATTGATTTCCGTCTTCATTTTCTACACAAGCATGTCCACAACACAACTATGGCCTGTCCTACATTGCAACTGACCTCAACCTTGCCAATCCTCTCACCAAATTAGTCTCTGCAAAGAAAATTTTTGAAAGTCTTACCCGCTTCCACCTCATCACCAAGTTCATTCACAACAAATAATGGGGGCGTGTGACAATACAGACCCACAAGGTGTCAAATAATTTACACCATTCCGTGCACTCATCCGCACTCCTCTTGACTGTCACAATTTTCCTTTACATTTCACTCCTATGTCATCTTTTTCTTTCTTTTTCCTAAGTCTATCTTGGGGAGTGAGAAGAGGACGTACAGTCCTCCAATAACAAAAAGATCATCCAATGAACCTCTTTCAATATAACAATTGATCAAATCACCATCAAACTATCAACCACCAACCCCAATCATTCTCACTTTGACAACTCTTAACTTCACTTTTTACTTATCTGCTCTTTTCTTTCTCTTATCTTTTTTTCCTTTTCTCTCCGTTTCTTATCTTTTTTTTAAACATCTTTGTCCGTCAAACCAAATGTCAACTCTTCCATATCTAGTTCATCAATAACCTGACTGGTAAGACTGTCACCCATCACTATTGTGTCTATACTCTTAAATCTAATATTTGATGTCTCCTTCTTCTAAAAGAACCTCTCTATCTTTTTCTGAACTTTCTTTCCTTTATGCCATCAAAAATCTTCAACTTACTCATCGTCAAACATCAAGTCTAAACCTGCTGTCAGATTCTGGCTTTCTTTATTGATCTCTTTGTCTTCAAAAGTTCTTTCTTTGATTTCCAACTGATGTCAATAATGGCGTATCCCTCTTTGTTCTTAAACCATTTATTTTATTTCAGAAATTCAACACAAGGGCAGCGGAAACCAGACACAAAAGTGAGGGAGAAGGGAACAATGCATATGCATATGGGGATGAAGCGCAAGTTTTACTTAAATAGCTACCAATTGTTCCTTGCCTCTTCTATCTTCTTTTCTTTCCCCTCATCAAATTCTTGTCTCTAAACTACTTCACCCTCAGGTGATTGCCATGCCTCACTCCTGGTCCACTATTCTTCCTCCTTGCTCATCTGGTCCTCTCACAATCAAACCCTTGGTGGTGATTTAAAAAGTGATAGCTGCGCCTCACTTCTTGTCCACTTCTCTTCCTCCTACCATGTCTGTTCCTCTCACAATCTAACCCTTGGTGTTGATTTCAAAGCACTCTGAAATTTTCCATTACTGGCCCCTACAAATTTTAGGTTACCTATTCCAGTGATGCAGGCTGAACTCCCTGAGGTAGATACAAGAAAGGGAAAGTTTTTGGAAAGAGTACTGAGATTGTGGATGAGAATCAACTTGCTTCAGAGTTTGTGGGACACACTAGAGTTGATTATCAACGGTGAACTCACGTTTGGGTCATCAAGCTGCAGGGTGTGGAACTCCAGGCTCCCCAGGTTGTCTGGCGTTTTTCCAATGCTGACTAGGAGGGCTGTTGCCTGGTCTGAGTTCTTTGCGGCCGGCCTCAATGGATTTTCTTGGTAGTGGTTGGCCTTATGGGCGGCCCCATGTTGGTTGGAGAAAGTGTGGTTGGTTCTGGGCCACATCAACGGGGGGTTAGACGGCACCAAAAATTGGGTAGAAAAACCCTGGTGGGGATGGTCAAAACAGGCCTGTTATGGGCTCTTGATTAGGTTTCCATTGGTGTTGTCCATGGGTTGGGGCTTGTTGGTCCCAACAGTAGCATTGGGTGTTCCCAGGGCGCCCGCAGCACTGGAAGAAAAGATCTCCAAAGCCTCTGACCATTGTTCCTCCAGAAAATTGGCCAGGAAAAATTTGACTGGGTATTTGACCCTTGGGAAACCATAACCCGCTTGCGGGACAGCTTCTGTACGGTGGGAAGTGACTAAGGGGGGTTTTGTCTGCGCTTGAGATAATTAGCTGCTTTCAGCAGGTTTTGATGTTTTGGATGATATGGTTCAGGGGAATTGGGGTGCGTTCATGTTTCTGTACGCAATGCTCAAGGTGGAAATCAGCCTCTTCTTGTATTTTGGAGTTTATGGGGATGATATTTTTTACAATGAACCACAGAAAAACGTCCTGAAAGAGGGTAAAACCCATTTTCTCCCACTTGTGGAGCACCTGTCCTAATAATTGGATTGCACCAACTATTTCCTAGCCATTTTCAAGCTTGAAAGCCAGTAGTTTTTTCCACATATTCAACTCTCCGTCTCTACTGAATGACATGAAGCACTTCATACGGACCCGCACCATTTTCTGGGCGCTGGAATTATCATGAACATTGATTACAAGGGAGCTGTCTCTTGGGGCAAGGAGGATCTTACACCCAATCTTTTAATAGATACAGTTTGTACAAGGTTGCAATGAGAAATTGGGGTTGTTTGTGTGATCTCTTCCCAGGGTGCAGAGATCCCATAACCATTACCCAAAGTTGTTGAACTCAGGTAGACGCATTTGGTCCAATTTTATGCGTCCAACTGCAGAGTTATTGAACTTGTTTCAAAGTATTTGCTCTTCAAGGTTGGCCTTGATGGTGGCAAAGTTCATTCCGGTGGGTGACTTGCTTTTGGCGCTGGTGTACGCTGGATTGACTAGGCTCCATGGAACTCCAAGGTGTGGTGGAAGGTTTATTCCGTGCTCAGGGGCCAGGCTGTCTGTGTTGCCAAGGGGTGCCAGAGATGAGGCCTTGAGTGCAGTGGTACCTCAATCAATGGAAAATAAACTTGGTGGGGACATATTAAAAACAGGGGTTTGTTTGGGTGGGAAAGGGACGGACAGTGAATGCTGAAAGAGATATGAGGAAATGGAAAGTGTGGGGAAAAGGGAAAAAGAGAAACAAGGAAAGTGGTGGTGGGACAAGGAAAGGGAATATTGAGTGCAATATCAGGAAGCAGAAAGTATGGGGAAATTGAGAGAAGAGACACATGAAAAGGGGTGGTGGGAATTATGTAGTTGTGTACAAATTTCAACAGAGGGAAGCACACATTAAACTATCTTGTTTGTTCATCCAAAATATCTGGGATAAATTTTATGAGAGGAAACTGGCCAAGTTATCCTGGCTCCTCAAACAGTCAGATTGTTAGGGGTGCATAAGTGAGTGTGGGGTAAAGGGATGCAGGTTTTTTAATTATGGCGTGTTGGTTTAGGCCAGATAGGGAAGAAAGGATGAGAAGCAAAAGGGAAAAGAAGGGGAAGAATGAGATTGATTCTGGGAGCAGGCTCATAACCTGTTGGAGTGAAAGGTGGTAAAACCCATGGAGTGCATCTCCAGGTTTGTTTGATTTTCCGCCTTTTATATATGTTCTTATGCATTTTTGTGTGGTATGAATATGTAAATTAGTTCTAGTTACAACAGGATTCAATCTGGGAATCCTGGTTCTGTTGGAAATACCATTTGAAGTCCTTGGATAAGGGCAGCTGATTTTCTGTGAAAAAATTTAGCCAAGACTCCTTCAGGGCCAGTGAGTTCACAAATTTCAGGCTTTTGGTGTGCCCTGGGGTATTTGGCTGAATTAAATGGAAGCACAGGCACCCAGCTCTGCAGGGGATTCTGGATTCTAGAGAAGTCCAGGATAGAAGGGGTCCTTCCCAGTTTTTCTTAGATTTTTTCCAGCCCCATTCAATTGTTTTTTTATATTTGATTTTGCATTTAGCATGGAACACTTTGCATATGCATAATAGCTGATAGGAGTGTAAAAGATTTTCTAGGGCTGAAAACAATGAGCCTTGTCTGTAAGCTGCTATTTCAAAGGGGCAACACTACTAGGAGACAAATTGAAGGGAAAAAATGAAAGTAATATAAACAAGAAAACTGGACATGAGAGAGGAATCAAGGAAAATAAAAAGACCAGAAGCAGTCTTGTTGACAGCCAGATGTGGGAGGTTTATGCTGTTTCACGAGGAACTTCTGGGCTATTGGGGATGTTGTAATCCATGAGAAAATTTAGTCAATTTTCTGATTCAATAAAAGTTGCAAGCCCAGGCCAGGCTTTCAGGTTTCTATGAACCAAGCTCAGGACATTTTGATTTTTTTCCCCTGTTATCTGCTATAGATATTTCCTTGGCCACCTCCAAGAGAGTTTATAATTTGAGAAAGAATTTAAAATGTGATTTTTGGTCTCTTTTCTATAACTGCAGTGGGGGCAACAGGGATCAAGAACTTGACTTATTTTAAAGAGGTAACCATTCAGGCTGCACCTTCAAAAATAAAATTGAGTCAAAGTGGCTGAAATCTAGATTCTATGTTTGTAAGCCCTGTTTCCAGGAAATTCTCAGCCTTTATTTGGTATTCTAAGATGGTTTGCTTACTCTGGTGATGTTGCATTCAAGATCAAAGGGAATTTCTTGCCCATTTATTAACTCTTTGTTGGATTTCTGATTGGCCTTTTCATTTCCACCAATACCAACATGCCCTGGGAACCAGATAACAGATATTTTCAGTTAACTATCTAAATGGAAAAAGGCCTTCATCAGCTCTGGGAAAATTTCTTGTCCCAGCTTTGCTGATAGTGGGTTCATTTTCTGTATTAAAGGCCCTTTTTTGTTTTTTTAATCCTTTATGGCTTCAAGGTTGTATTTTTCCAAGATTTTGATCAGCTTCATTGCAGCTAGCAGCCCCAGAGCCTTCAAATCATGCTTGGAGTGTGTGATGATATTGCCTGTAAAGAAGGGAACTTGAACATCAGCATCAAGCATGATTGCCACAGAGCCTCCAACCTTATCTTTATAATAGGCCCCATTGTTGAAGATGAGCACCTCTCTGCCTTTGCATTGGTTCATTATGTCTTGGGTGGACTTGATTGCATCATGTTTGGGCAAGTAAAGTTTCTGGTAAATTATTTTGGCCATAAGTGTGGTTATTTTGGCCAGTAATTTTGTCCTGATGGTATCTACATTCAAACTGAGAAAGTTTAGTAGCATATATTTGCAAATAGTGGTTTTTACTTCCAATTTTTCATCTCTCACTTTATCAGATAATTTTTGAATGATATTCTTCCATATTTCTGGAGGGTAGCCAGTTTGAGAAATTTTCATGGTGAAAAATAAGAAATAATTTTTATTGATGGCCTCCAGTATTGGTCTATGGAAAAAATTATGCTCCAGCCATTTCAAAAAAGTGTTTCTTAAAAGGCACTTGGTATTGAAATAAATCCAGATGATTTTCTTTATTAACTGTTGAGCTACGCTACCAGTTAATGATAAACTCTGATTGATGATTTTCTTAGACTAAAATGTATGATAATTGCATTTTCGGAAAGGAAAAAAGATACAACAAACTGGCATGTATTTATACTAAATATAGGTTGCCCAAGAATGGGTGTGAATGAGTCCTTTAATTCCTCCTCTTCTTGAATAGCATTCTAAGAATGTGGGTTTTCCCTTCACCCTTCCTATAACTTTTAATGTCTTTGGTATTGGTCTTTTCGTGCATTTATTTGAAATGTTCAAATAAGCGCTCATCTTTCTTTTCTTCACCTTGATTAACTTTCCTTTTTGCATTTCTTTGTTCTGTTTGGTGATGGTAGCGCTTTTGGTTAATGAAGTTATTGTTTTTAACTTACTCGCGAGTTCTTCTCCATTCTTGTCTATAAGCTTTTGAGCTTTCTTGCTTGAGAAATCTCTGAGTCCATTTGTTGCTGTATCATGATTATCCTTTTTTGGATTGTAGGTTATTAATGCTGCGGGCGCATTGACTGTTTTCACTGGTCCACTGTCAGTTGCTGCAACCACATGCACTTTGGCAGATTCTAGTGCTTCAGATGGGTTCTGCGACGCCCGCTGCTTTGGTAATTTCTCTTGTGTTTCCATGCCTGTCACCACCCTGTTATTGATTGATTTGAGTGTACCATAGACAGGTTAGCTGATAATTCCCTTCCAACACTTGGACCATCTTTCCAAAGATTTTTTTGATTTAATTCTCAGGGCCAAAAGTGGTATAATTTTTTCTCCATTTCCCATAGAAGAGCTGCATGAGTAATCCTGGGTATAAGGACTGAGTTTATCAGCTGTGACATATCCCTCTCAGGAAGGCCCCATCTTGAGTTACCTAGCTGGCCCAGGGTTTATAAGGTTGTCTGGCCTTTTTTCATTAGGTTTTGGATTTGCTGGTGATAATAAAGAGACTGATAAATTGTGATTCCTAACCACACTGCAGAAGACAAGAAGGAAACAGGGGTATCCCCAAAAAGGAACAGAGATAAGGCGTCCTGGGGGACCTGGAATTGGATAATACAGTGATTTCATATTCCCTCTTGTCAAAGAATTCCCTGTGTCTGGCCCCCCAATCAAGGGATTTTGTTCCCTGCAGGCTCATCAAGTCAAGGGCCTTCTGGATGGATCTTCCCAACATCAAGTGTACCACATAATTGACATAACCTTGGGATGTGGCTTTTGAGTTGGGCTCATTGGTGAGTTTTAGTATCTCAGTTTTATATATGATATAGATTATTATTAATCATGGCGAGCACTGAGGCAGGCCTAAAAGCACCTGCATGAGGGTGGAATGAAAGCTCCTTAGTCACCTTGAGGTGGCCCTACCTGTTGAAAAGTCTTGGATGATCAGCCATAGACAAGCTGGGAATCCCTTAGAAATTAAGATATGAAATAATCTATTTTGATGGATGGTGGGGTAAGCTGAATGAATTTCTAAAAAGAGCGTCATAACTGTGTTCTTCTCTGCCCAGAAATCTCTTTTCCAGGTTTATAAATCTAGAATAGCATGTTCTTTCCCAAAACCCTTTTGGCAGCCACAATCTTTTTCTTGTAAGATATTTTCAGTGGTTGCACATTCCGCCACCTACCTTTCCAGAATGAATTCTAGAAGATATCCTAAGTTTTTGAGGAGAGCTATTGGGCAATATGCACCCAGATTGGTTTAATAAGGTTTGTTTTCTTTTCTGATTATGGCAGTGGTAGCTATCTTCCAGCATTCCCAATAATTGCCGTGAGAGAGGATCCAATTATATAAGTGAACTAAATGTTTGTGGAGGATTGGGAAATTCAGCTTCAATAACTTTTTCTTTACCTGGTATGGGCCTGGGGCCTTGCAAATAGCAGTTTTTTCTAAGTCTCTGATGAATTTCCTATCTGAAACTTCAAATAAAGTGGTAGGCCTAAACTTATCTTCCACAGATATGTCTGAGATTTATGTAGGGGTTTGAATGAAACCATTACCTGCAAATAAATTTTTTTCCTTCTCCCGTTTTGCAGTAGCAAAAGAACTTTTGTTCCTCCTGAGTGGAAGGATTCAAATCCTAGTAGTTGGTTTGACCAAATTAAGTTCTTTGAAATCATGGTTAATATCTTTGGAATCTAGGAACTTATTCCAATCTTGGTTCTTCATATCTTTAAAATCTGTCCAGGAATAGTTGCTCCACTCTTGATAGCATTTGCATGCCTCAGGTGATTTTGACAGAAGCATCCACTGCTGGGACCAGTTTTGTGTTTTCAGGATGGTGTTTAGATTATTTGAATCCAACCATGATTTGGCCCTTAAATTTTCATCCCATACCAACCTCCCTGGTACTTTCTGAATGGAAGAAAGATTGATTGATAAAGAAGAGGATACTTAATTCATTTTTTAATTCAATGGTTTATTCCTCAATAGCCCTTCAAAGTCCCTGCAGGCCATTTTTTGGTCAGAATTTCGCCATGATGGTTTATCCCAGCGCTTTGGTAGATGATGGCTTGCCTCATTGAAAAACCCCTTCAGGGCAGGATCTTTAGAACCATAAGTCTCCTCCAAGACAGGTAAATTAAAGAGGATATTCATCAATTTATAGTTTTCCCAGATAAGATCAATGGAGGTGCCCCTGCCTTTGTTCTTATAGAAATTTAGAATGTGCCTTAGATATGCCAGGAAGAAGCCATGAATTCAACATAGTTTTATTGATTTATTTTCTTTTTTTGTGATTTGATTGGTATGCAACCGGTTTTCATAATTTGTGGTGAAGTTTTTCATCCATGAATATGCACATGGGGGAACGTCTGTTCTGATGTAGGGGAAGCCAAAATAGCATCTCCTTCTGGACTGCCTTTCTTCTAGGAGGTTTATACAAATTAATTAGAAAGATAACTAGGTTATCCATGATTTGAAATTTAACACCTGTTAAGTGTTTTGATTCACCATGAAACATTTCAATGTTTTCTGATGGGATGTACTCGTGGATATATACACAAAATTTGTGTCTGTCTCCCCAGTTTAAAGGGTGGTAATTGTAGCTTGTGAGTAGTTCCCAGTTGGAGTTTGTTGGGGGAAGCCAGGTTTGTGTGTTTACCCATGGCTCTTTGATAAGCAGTATGGATGCAATGGTAGAATGATGAAGTAGCATCAGTGTTATTTCCTCAAAGAAGTGACAGTCAAAGTGAAAAAAATTAATGGTCTGGGCGGGTGAGACAAGGGTCCTATTGGGCTTGTGGATTTCAGGCTCACAAAATCTGGGTTGTTAGAACAGGAACAACCAGGTTTGTAAATTTCCTGGCTGATTGATTTGTCACTTAACACAAGAGAGGGGTAGAATCTGTTGCATTAGCCTTTAAACATGATTTTTTGGAAGGTAAACGGACAATGAAGAATTGGCTGAGTAAATTTTCACTTGACATGAGAGCGGGGTGGAATATGTTTCCTTAGCCTGTAACCATGATTTTTTCAAAGGTGATCAGACAATGAAGACCAAGTGATTGATATTGTCAACACCTTCAACTTTATTTCTAATCAATACTTTTCAACAAACACATTCCATGATTTCCATGAAAAACTCCTTGAAATCCTTTATTCATGTGCTTGGAATCAAATATACTGCATTGGGCCTTCTGGAAAAACCATTTGCCAATTTTTAACATTCTGAGGCATTTAAAACATTGAGAAAGGTAATGTTTGAAGGTGGTGACTCAATGGTAGTGATAATCCAGAAAGATTCTAGTATAGGTGAGCCTTTCAGCCAATTCCTTGCTTGAAAAGAAAAGTAATATTGATTTTTCCTTATTTTAAGTTTTTATATTTTTGAATTACCACAATACCCTGACCAGTTCTTCTTTTTTAAAGTGGTTTTCCATTTCCAGATTTTTTTTTCTTTATTCCTCTGTTGGATCAAAGTCTTTGGGGACCCCATTTGAAAGTTCTAAACATGTTCTTGGTGTGTCTTCCAAATTCAGCGTGGAACTGTTTAGACCACAGGTGCTTATTGTCAATCAGCCATTTTTGGTGAATTTTTCTCTTTCTTTAAAACACTACTTCTCCAGAATTCATAACATGCACTCCTGGAACTGTCAAAAGTTCATCCTGGACTTTTCCCTTCATTTTCAGTACAGCTTTTTTTACCAGCTGGGAGCTTTGGGGAGTTTTTCTATCTGATTATTCAAATGGTTTGATTATTTCACGGATCTACCTGGCTTAAAAAACCTCATCCTGTTATTTCTTGGTAGCATGATTCCAAGTCTCTGGGCAGTTTGGGGGGGGGGGTTTGGAGACTTTTTTTTTGGAATACATTGATTTTGCTTGCATTGTAGGTGCTTTGGTGGGCCTGGGTTGTTCTTGGGTGCAGATGTTCATTAGTTGCTTCATTTTGATAGCCATAGCCAGCATCTGTTCATCAAATTTCTCCATGAATTTGGAAATAGCCTGCACAAGGAATTTTTGTTGTTTTTTCTGCATCTTGAAAATAATGCTTGGTCTGAAGGAGGAGCTGTATCAGTTTGATCATTGTTCTGGTGATCAATATCTTGCAATTAGCATCATAATTGCTTTTATAAGTTATTAAGTGGGTCCTAAACAAAGCCAAATCACCGGATCCATTCACCTTTCAAGGGGGGGGTTGTTGGTGAGCTGTTTTCAAGAAATCATATTGTCATCCAAGGTGAACATGGTGGTAGGGATATCAGGGGAGTGGAAGGAGTCTATTTGGCCAGTAGAGTGAGGTTTATTGATGGGATTGAATTTCTGATTTGTTCCAAAAAAAGGATGGGAAGTTTTATTGGGGTTTTTGAGGCTTTTGACCTCAGTCCTTGGTAAGAAAGAAGATCCCCTGCAATTGGGGTTGGGAGATGGTTCCAGGAGACATAAAGTTTTTAGAGGTGGTGTTTTGATAGGCAGGAATCACAGGCTTTTTTATTGTGAATTTTGAGGCCCTTATTGGATTAAAATATCCATCTTTTGCGCTTCATCCGCAATAATTTTCATCTTCTGCTGAAGTTAGTTGCACAGGATCCAATTTTTGGAGATGGCCATCTTGGAAATTTTACAATAAAGCCTCTGTTTTCAAAGCTTGATTCAAGGTTTATCATTCATATAAAAAAAAATTAAAAAGGCAACCAAGCTGAAAATAATTTTTGGAGATATTGGCAGGGCCCTGCTTTGAAAAACCTAGGGCCTTCTCCACATTTTACCACAATAATTTGTTTCTAAAATATGCTCATTTCTCCCCACAGAACATCATAATCCACAGGAGTGCAGAGATCTAAAAGTTTATGCTTTTCAAGTTGAAATTGCCATCTAGGATGCCATGAAAAAAGGTATACAGGATGATTCAGCTGTTTTACCTATTCTTTCATGGGCTAAGCCCTTATGGCTGTCCAATTGCCTCCAATAAAATTGGAAGGATAGCTAGACTATCCTTTTTGCCTCAAAATTGAAATGATTCCCCCTTGGGAAAATTGAAAGACTGTTTTTATGAAGGAAGTAGTTCATCTATTTCCCCTGAGTGTCAGCTTGCTACTATTGCAGAGCAAGCTGCAAAAGTAACAGAAATAAAATATAAATAATGATATTAAAATTAAACTAAGGCGCAGTATGAAAACCATGAATATTATTAAAGAAATGGATTTTCAACCCAAAATTAGGTAGGGTCACTCACTGACCCCACCCTTGAAATCCAACTCCTTATAATTTTAAATAATTAAGAAAGGAAAGACCAAAATACCACAGCACCACTATTGTACTTTTTGGCCAATTAAATATTTCACATGTCTTGTCACGTATAGTTTTCACACCTAAAATTCAGTCAGAATTGAGGTGTTGTGTATATTTTAGGAGTTACAGACGGAAATGTGTTCTGTCACAATTCCCGCATGCAGCTGCGGCAGTCAATACACCCACGCGCGGCTGAGCTACAGCACTGTCACCCTTTCAAAGCCATTTATGCAGCCCTGGGCCTCTGAAAAGTATGCAGACGCGGAACTATGGGTTGACAGAGTGACAGGCGGCCTGAGAAACTTAGGTACCGCGTAAACATGCTACAAACTACCCGGGAACATTCTACATATGTAATAAATGTTCCCATGGATAGTAGATAGTCTAAAAAGAAATACATAAAATAATATAAAATTTTTATTAAGTATAATTGAAAGTACCAAAAATGTCGAAAATAAGATAATGACTAATTCTAAAAATATATTGAAATACTTTAATATACAATTATAACGATTTATAGACATAATTATTTTTTTGACATACTAAGAAAACTAATGATGTAAAAATATTACATGAATGCCCATGAATTATGTTTTTAAGTAATCATTGTAGTAAATCAACTGAAATTCGAAAATAAGGAGTAAAATCAATATCATGACTTTACTCCAATTATTTAATACATAACAAGAAATCACCTGAAATCAGACTATCCGTAGGAATGTCTATTGAAATAATCATCAACTTACTGGGAACATTTAGTAAGGATAATTAATCAAATAATAAATAAAATGGACGGAATAGTGTTAATCACACAACTAAACATCAATTATAAAGTAGGATCATTCCCATACCCCGTGGAATTAGATGCTACCCGTGCTAAAGAACCAAGAACACGTTAAAGGCTACGACTTCTTACCCTGCTAGCCTCAGTGTCTATCCCTTTGAGCCCCTGTACCCCCCAGAAGGACAACATTGGGACTCAAAAAGCTATAAATAAATAGCTCTTTTGAGGATATTGATACCCAGAGACCCAGTTATATTTACATCCAGACACCATGAAAAGGTAATCAAATAATTATAAGAGATCAGTAAGTGATTTATGGCTTGAGTCTGATTAAAAATATCCATCCCCAACCCTTTTTATCAATTTAAACTGCTGAACAACCTTTTAACCCAAGTAAACAGGTTTAACCCATCAGTGCACGTCCCAAAAAGTTACCCAAAGGATTTAATAATATACCAGTGAGTCTTATTATCTATTCTCTGATGTGGCAGCTTGATTAAAAAGCCCTGCCACTCCACCATGTATTTTATATACTTATTATCTTTGGGAAATATATCATTTAAGAATATAAACTAAAGGTTCCCAAGTAACTGGGCCTATGTGTTTTCATACTAAATTTCCTGGAGAGAGGTGTTAAAGATCCCCAATAAACTTTTTTCCACTCTTTTAATTTATTTAATAATCCATTTATTAATATTGATTTATAACATTAAACCAAATCCAAACCAATAAACCTTGCAATAAGCTTTATCCAAATATTTTAGGGAACTTTCCTGCATTTATTGAATAATATATTTATTATTCATTCTATCACCTCTGGTAGCTAAAGGATAGAAAGGATCTTGGCATCCAGGAGGCTGACACTGAGAAACATAGTTAAAAGATATTTTGGGGATCCATACAGCTCTGGTGTTTTTCCACATGAAAAAATCACTGGTGGAAATGCTGTGGAGGGTTCAGCAGGGAAGCTTTCAAAACCAGGAGGGTGATAAGAAGGTGATTCCATGCTAAAAGTTCATGTTTCCTGACTGAGTGACATGGTGAGCTCCACCAGAAGAATGTGAAAATTTGTAGCCAGATTGGCCAGGGAATGGGCTTAATTCATCTAACTGTCAAAATTTTTTAGGATTGTGCTAATATGGGCCACTTAACTGGAAAGGAAGTAAAATCAAGAGTTCCCTTTTTGAGAATCCAAGAAATAGGTGTTTTATCCTATTAAATTGGGCTGGGGGTCAGTGTGCGAGTTGGCAGCTGGCTTTCTTTGAGACATGGGCCACAGGGGTTGGGGGGGTCATGAACTGGGCTGGGCAGTGGAGGATTCCTGTTGAAATTATTTTAGGGTGTTGGAACTGGTTTGGTGGAAGGATGAAATCAATTAGGGGGTGAGAGCTAGAAAGGTTGCAATGAAGAAAATTGATATGATATTATCTTTTTATCCCCCAAAAATTCTTTTTTTGAAATTTTGGAGCTTTTTTCAGGTTCAAAAATTCTAACTAAAGATGAAACCAATAAAATATTTGAATCAGAATCTTTTTTAGATTTGTTTGTTTTTCTTAAAATGTTTTTTAATTATTTCATAGATTTTTTGAAGGAAAACAATAAATTTTAACAATTATTAATGAAAAAATGATAAAATTTCTTCCTCTCCTTTTATTGTATCTCTGCCATCAGATTATTTTAAATTTAATCAATAATTTTGTTTTCCATATTTAATTCTGATTTGAGCAATATTATAAGTATTTTTAATAATTTTTGGGAGGTTTCAATGATTTATTTTAGTCACATGCTACAAGCTTAGGTCCAAACATCAAAATATATGGTTTTCAAAGTTCCACCCACCAAATTGTGTAGAATAATTTTACACGTGGAACTCTCATTCCAACTGGGTGGTTTGTGGAACTGTGCATGCCACTATATGCCATAAAAAAAGCAGCATATGGACCTATGCATGCCACTATCATTGGCAAGTGGACCTTTCCACACTAAAAATGGTGGAATGTGGGGTTCTCATGACAAGAAAGGGCATGCAATCAGTATTTTAGTGGTTTTTAAATAGCCACACCCCTCTTCTCATAATTTTATACTTCTTTTGTTGGGGGAATCCTAATTTAATGGACCTGAATGGTTCTTTGGAAGCTTTTATTCAGTTGTGTGTCTTATCAGGGAATTGATACAAGGATCTTTGCATGTGCTGGTGATATTCTTTAAAAGGAGGAAATCATGTGGTGAATTTTGAATGAGAACAGAAAATTAAAAAATTATTTTCCTTGGGAAGTAAAGCAAAATTTTGTGGTGAAATCCTATTTAAATAAGGAGGACAATATGTTGCATTGGGGAATCAAAATTTATGGGATACCTTGGAAAACAAAGACAATCAAAAATATCCAGGTAGATGCAGATTTTGGAGATAAGATTTTGGAAGAAAGTCAGGAATGGGAGATGCAAACAAGAGAGGCGGGTGTAGGCTTAGATAATCACCACTGTGTTGACAGAATTCTCAACTACTCTGACAATTTTTCAAGGTGCACAAGTTTGGATAACTGTCAAAAACAAATTTTGAATCCTTTTTTCAATAAATTGGGCCTGCACAACATCATTGAGCAATTAGGGAACCAGTCCCACAATTTTCCCTTTTGCCACTCCCTGATCAATAATGGTTGAGAAAACCCCAGAAAATTGCAAAAAAATTAGCTTTGGGATAATTTTTTTTTAAAAAAAAAGAATGAATTGAGAACAATATCAATGGGTGGGGGCTTGTTGATATGATTTATGAAGTCCAAGGGGGGTGGGGGTGGGTATGGTGGGTGGAGTTATGCAGAGGGAGTGCAGGGGAGAAAGATTGGATTGGGGCTTGAAAATTTTTTTCTTTTCAAGAATTTTGTTGATTCAACATCTATTG
Organism: Puccinia polysora; assembly: GCA_025617555.3. NCBI lineage: Eukaryota > Fungi > Basidiomycota > Pucciniomycetes > Pucciniales > Pucciniaceae > Puccinia > Puccinia polysora. Next base: position 21,536,497 of record CM062621.1, on the reverse strand, counting down.
AGCTCTATCAAGAGCACAATGGTTGCTTCATTGGTTAAATCCTTGATAGATCTGCTCATCAAGGCAACTTATCAAGATTGTGGTAGATGCTCTTAGTATTTTTGCCGTAACTTCTATTTTTATGAAGTTGTGGATTGATACTGGACAGGAGATATGAGGAAATAAGCTGGAGGAAGAAAAAAACAAACAAAAGCAAGAAAAAATGAATAAAATATGTAAAACCTGGGGTCAGAGCTGACAGGATACCCTTTTTCCACAAGATTTTTCTCTTCAATCATAGCCACTGAGCCAAGGTTAAACAGGTGCCCCTTGCATCCCTCAAGATTTTACACAAGGCAAAAGGGCTTCCTCCCCAAATTTATGGGAATGATGAAATTATGTTCTATTGAACCGTTTTTTTCATTTCATTTTTTATCACATAGATATACAGGAAAAACTTTTATTTCATTTTTTTGATTAATTAAGCATTCTGATTTTATTGTACAATGAGTATTTAAATTCAAAAAAATAAAAAACAAACCCAAAATTCAACATGAAAAAGTGTTCAAAATTGGCTTAAAGTTGATGATGGATAAAACAAAATATCAGAAAATAATTTACCACTCAAAATTGATGAGATTTTCACAAGAAATAAATAATATGTTAAGGTGTGATAAAAAAAAGACAGTTTTCATTGATTCTACCATTGGTTAAAACCTCCATTGGACTTGTTGACTGCCTGCATGCAATCAGGCATTTATTCAATCAAGGTTTGTGAAGCTTGAAAAGGAAATTAATCCCAGGAATTTTGAAGCTCCTCTTCCATCTCTGGGATTTAATTTTGTTGGTAGAGATTTTGAATTTTTTTTAAATTATTTTCCATAAATTCTTGATTGGGTTGAGTTCCAGGGATTTTCCTGGCCAGAAAAACCTTTTTGATGTTGTTTTATTGTAGAAAGTCCTTGATAACTCTTGCCTTGTGGACTGGGGACCCATCTTCCATTCAAATAAAATTGGATGAACCCAAATTCTTGATCAATGGGCCAATAGCACCCTCATAAAAAATTTCAAAAAGGGGAATCTTACATTGGCAAAGCTGGGGTTGCAAACGAGCATGAAAATACATTCAAAACCCCTATGAGTTTTGAAAAAAAAATAATTAAATAAATAAGTAATTAAAAAAGAAACAGATGGATAGGTAAATAAATAAGTAATTAAAAAATAAATAGATGGATAGGTCAATAAATAAGTAATTAATAATAACTAAATGAATAAATGAAAAATAAATACCTAGAATATATCAAAAATTAGAATTAAAATAAAAATAAACATTGGCAACCCTACACAACCCATTCACAACTCAAAAAGGGTTGTGTGGCCCAGTTTGCAACCCATATGGCTTGTGAACAGCTTTTCATGCCTTGGATGTACTTCAAACAGTCGTTCAAAACCCATATGGGCTGCAAACCAAGCTGAATGACCCATTTGGAGTTTTCAACAGGTTGCAAAACATTTCAAATTCCACATTTCCCCTTCAATAATATACTTTGAAATTTTTTTTTGATTGCATGATAAAAAGAGGGGAGTTTCTATTTCCAATGAGCTCACCCCACACCATGATAGAGGACCTCCAACTATTTAATGTTGTGGAAATCAGTCTGATTCAAATGTTTCTTGAGTGTTTCTTGAGACCATTGATTTCCAGAATTGCTTACCGATTTCAAACCTGGAGTCATCAGTCCAGATACGCTTCTCCAATCATTGAATTTCCAACTTTTATGATCATGGGAAAAGGTAAGTATTTTTTTCCTTGATCTTCATTAATAAAAGGCTTCTTGTAAGCCACTCTTGAAAAAGAAACATTTCAAGGGCTCATTGTTGGATTTTACTTGTTGAAAACTCTTTCAAAATCAAATTGCAAATTTCTGAAGCCTTCATCTTTTTCAGGCACCAATTTCAAGAGTTTTTTTCTAAACCATCACTTTGACATATCATATCCCTCAGTAACATCCACTTCATTACATCATCCTGAAAAAAACTTATAATTATTACACTCTGCTTATTACCTCTGGATAATGCAAATTTGAACTTCCAAGCTTGGAAAGTCAGTCTATATCTGCAATCATTTCAGTTCCATACAAGGATGGGTAAACCATCCAATCAACCTTGCTTCTTCAATCTTTTTCTGACTCAATCCTTGGACTAAGATATCCCACTTTTTTTTGTGCCAGCCATCTTGGCTTGCATGTTGTATAGGAAGCCTATATCAGTTGAAAATCCCTCTGAAAGACTGGCCTCATTCCCTGCATAGCTATATCCATTCATTTTCACCATTTGAATTATGATTTAAAATTCATTGCATGTCATTCATTCCTGAAAATGTTTTCATTTGTTTAAATTTTATATTGTCTTCCACTCACACTAAAACATTCAAAAACCAGTATGATAAATTTCATTTACCCTTTTTGTTCCTGTAATTCATTGCATTATTGCCCCCTAGCTTTAGAAAAATTTTCATCAGGTTTTATCTAGTACCTCTTTTTACCTTATAAGGACCATTCAGTATCCCTGAACATTAAAAATGAAAGAAATGGTGTCACATTCTGGCAAGTGTTTATCCTCAAACTTGTTTTGGATTGGTTTTTACTCTGAGAAAAATGGGTTTCTAACTTAATTAGGAACCTGGGAAATTTTTTTTGTATCAGTTTTTGCATATTTCAAGTAATTCTAGCGCATTCATGGAATAAAGGGGATTTGGAATTGTAGGGAATTTTAATTTTATGTAATGAAGAAATTTTTTTTACCATCAAAAAAATCATATTTATTTTAATTGTTTATGACATTTAAGCAAATGTGAGTGGTTTCCATGAAATTTCCCCAATAATGAAGCTTTTAATCACTTTAATTTTCAAGAAGTAAAATTGGATAATTTTTAAGAAAATATTTTTTCATTCTTTTGGATACATACATTTTTTTCAAAATTTTGATGTTTTTGTAAATTTTCAGTCAAATTGTTCAATTTTTGATCTCTTTTTATTCTTTTTTATTCAACTTTTTTCCTACTGATGATAATATCATGAATTGTTTAATTTTTATTTGATTTATTTAAATTTACATGGGTTGGCTTTAATTTTAATTCAGGTCAGGTTTTTTATGTTATTATTTTTTTTATTTATTATTTTTATTTTGAGTTTGTTCAGGTTTTTATTTAAGCTTATTTATTTTATTTATATGATCTTTAAATTTTAATTTTGTTAGCACATTGCTTTATAAGGTGTTACCATAAAAGAAATATGTGTGTATTTTAAATCCCAGTGATGTCCTGTACACATTGGAGCTCTCGTGAAGACACAGGTATTTCACAAAGGTTTTTTTTTGAAATATCCAACACTAAATTCTTTTTAATTAGATTTAAAAATGTTGCAAAAGAATTGAAGTATTGGAAGAACTTCAACAATTTATTCAAAAATCAAAAAATCAAAAAATCAAAAAACAAAAAAACTCAATCCATTTTTTTATCCATTAATTTGCATTTTCAATGAATTATTGCTATGGATTAAATTTTAAGGAAGCTTCATAATAAATTCAAGGTATTTAAAATTTCTTTTTTGTTATTTTTTGGATTTATTCTTGACTGAAAAAATTGGATCCAACATGAAACAAATTCACAATAAGAAATCCTTTTCAATACTTTTTTTAATTTCAGGAATGAAAGTTTATTTCTTTTCAGGTATTTAGACTATCATTAAACAAATTGAAGGAAAATGATTTTTATTTTTGATCAAGGGGTTAACCCAATAAAACATTGATTACCACAAAAATAACTGCCAATAGAAGAGGTGGTCTACATTTTGAAATATTTTTTTGTTACATTAAAAAAAATTCAATCAAAGGTTGATAATAAATTCACAATCCCCAGTTGTTTGGGAGTTGTGTAGGGCCCTACACGGCCAATTCAACCTGGGGGGGCCCATTCACGACTTCACAGAAACCAGAGGCCGGTTGCAACAAGGAAAAGGGCCGTGGGGGGATTTGATCACCCTCCCACCAGCCATGAACAACTCTAGGCCGGCCGCCGCAAGGCAACCAGCAGTGGGGGGGACCTGATCTACTCCCCACCACTGAGGGTCACTCTCCCCCTGCCCTTTACCAAGGGGTGCTCTTCCCCCCCCCCTTTACCAAGGGGGAGGAGAAACATGGCTGAGGGTATCTGACCATCCCCCAGCCAATCTTCCAATAGCTTCGCCCTGGGGGCATCAACCCCCAGGGCCCTGGTAGGGGATTTGACTGCCCCCTCCAGGGAATTGACAGAAAGAGGCGGGGGGCATGTCTTCCAGTTACACCCCCCCCCCTCCCTAGTCCTGTGTGGTGCCACACCACTACCAACCACTGCGTGGAAAGCTTAATAACTGGGGGGGAGGTGTAGAGTCCTCACAACTAAATCAAGTTGTGTAGAGGCCACAAAAGTAAATTTTAGTTGTGCAGCGTGGCACACAACAAGTTGTGTACATGGGTCAAATGGGTGGTGACTTCATCATGACCCTAAATGAAAAAATAATAATTTATTCAGCAAAAATTGTAAAAGGGCTCTATCTTAAAAAAAATGAGCATTTAAACTGTTTTTATAATTTTTCCTGTTTTTTGTTTTGTAAATATCAAGAAAAATTAACTGTGAAAGGAGCCCCAGTACCTCAATATTCTTTTTGAGACTGGCCACAGGGTCTTAGGGGGTCTTAAGCTTTATCCTTTATTTTTTTTGTAAATATAAAAAAAATAAAATGTGAAAGTAGTCCCAGTACGTCAATCATTTTTTTGAGACTGGCCACAGGGTCTTAGTGGGTCTTAAGAATTATTTCCTGTTCTATTTTGCTTGTTTCTTGACTCAATTTATGTTTAAATTATTTTTCTTTGATCATTGTTGTAGTTCTTAAAATTTCTTCAACTCTATCTAATTTTTCATTCAATTTTCAATTTATGGTAACAATGAAAGCTCTTTTGCATTCAAAGGGCTTAATCTGGTGAAAAGTGAAATATTTTTAAGAATTTTGATGTTGCTTGTCAAACAATAGCGCATCCTCACTACAGACCTTGTTTGTGAAACACCATAAAACATTCAATTTTTAAAAACTCAGTGCATTCATGTGCACTCCCATATAGTAGGGCAGGACCAAGAATCTTGGTTGGTATAACCCAAATGTGGTTGAGGTTTTTTTTATTTTTTTATTCTGTGATTTTATTGATTTTTTTTCAATTTTTTGCAATTTTTTATTTATTTATTATTTTTTGATTTCTTTGATTTTTTATTCTATTTTGGTGGATGAATTAAGAAAAGGGTATTGTTAAATTCACGGCTCATTAGGCCGTGTGGCTTGCTACACGGCTCAAATGGGTTGTGTGGCTTGCTACACGGCTGAAATGGGCCGTGTGGCTTGCTACACCGCTCAAATGGGCTTTGTGGCATGCTACAAGGCTCAAATGGGACTTTTGGCATGCTGCATGTCCCATTTGAGTTTTATAGCACTCCAAACAACTAAAATCAAGTTGTTTAGCCTCCACTAAATCATAAATAATGAATAATAAATAATAAATTATAAATTATAAATTGTAAATTATAAAATAAAAAATTATAAATTATAAATTATAAATAATATTTAATGAATTATATATAAAAAATTATATATAATAAATAATAAATAATAAATAATAAATAATAAATAATAAATAATAAATAATAAATAATAAATAATAAAAAATAAATAATAAATAATAAATAATAAATAATAAATAATAAATAATAAATAATACATAATAAATAATAAATAATAAATAATAAATAATAAATAATAAATAATAAATAATAAATAATAAATAATAAATAATAAATAATAAATAATAAATAATAAATAATAAATAATAAATAATAAATAATAAATAATAAATAATAAATAATAAATAATAAATAATAAATAATAAATAATAAATAATAAATAATAAATAATAAATAATAAATAATAAATAATAAATAATAAATAATAAATAATAAATAATAAATAATAAATAATAAATAATAAATAATAAATAATAAATAATAAATAATAAATAATAAATAATAAATAATAAATAATAAATAATAAATAATAAATAATAAATAATAAATAATAAATAATAAATAATAAATAATAAATAATAAATAATAAATAATAAATAATAAATAATAAATAATAAATAATAAATGATAAATAATAAATAATAAATAATAAATAATAAATAATAAATAATAAATAATAAATAATAAATAATAAATAATAAATAATAAATAATAAATAATAAATAATAAATAATAAATAATAAATAATAAATAATAAATAATAAATAATAAATAATAAATAATAAATAATAAATAATAAATAATAAATAATAAATAATAAATAATAAATAATAAATAATAAATAATAAATAATAAATAATAAATAATAAATAATAAATAATAAATAATAAATAATAAATAATAAATTATAAATAATAAATAATAAATAATAAATAATAAATAATAAATAATAAATAATGAATAATAAATAATAAATAATAAATAATAAATAATAAATAATAAATAATAAATAATAAATAATAAATAATAAATAATAAATAATAAATAATAAATAATAAATAATAAATAATAAATAATAAATAATAAATAATAAATAATAAATAATAAATAACAAATAATAAATAATAAATAATAAATAATAAATAATAAATAATAAATAATAAATAATAAATAATAAATAATAAATAATAAATAATAAATAATAAATCATAAATAATAAATCATAAATCATAAATCATAAATAATAAATCATAAATAATAAATAATAAATAATAAATAATAAATAATAAATAATAAATAATAAATAATAAATAATAAATAATAAATAATAAATAATAAATAATAAATAATAAATAATAAATCATAAATCATAAATAATAAATAATGAATAATAAATAATAAATAATAAATAATAAATAATAAATAATAAATAATAAATAATAAATAATAAATAATAAATAATAAATAATAAATAATAAATAATAAATAATAAATAATAAATAATAAATAATAAATAATAAATAATAAATCATAAATCATAAATAATAAATAATGAATAATAAATAATAAATAATAAATGATAAATAATAAATAATAAATAATAAATAATAAATAATAAATGATAAATAATAAATAATAAATAATAAATAATAAATAATAAATAATAAATAATAAATAATAAATAATAAATAATAAATAATAAATAATAAATAATAAATAATAAATAATAAATAATAAATAATAAATAATAAATAATAAATAATAAATAATAAATAATAAATAATAAATAATAAATAATAAATAATAAATAATAAATAATAAATAATAAATAATAAATAATAAATAATAAATAATAAATAATAAATAATAAATAATAAATAATAAATAATAAATAATAAATAATAAATAATAAATAATAAATAATAAATAATAAATAATAAATAATAAATAATAAATAATAAATAATAAATAATAAATAATAAATAATAAATAATAAATAATAAATAATAAATAATAAATAATAAATAATAAATAATAAATAATAAATAATAAATAATAAATAATAAATAATAAATAATAAATAATAAATAATAAATAATAAATAATAAATAATAAATAATAAATAATAAATAATAAATAATAAATAATAAATAATAAATAATAAATAATAAATAATAAATAATAAATAATAAATAATAAATAATAAATAATAAATAATAAATAATAAATAATAAATAATAAATAATAAATAATAAATAATAAATAATAAATAATAAATAATAAATAATAAATAATAAATAATAAATAATAAATAATAAATAATAAATAATAAATAATAAATAATAAATAATAAATAATAAATAATAAAGTATATATTCTATGGAGTAGTGTAGGGGTCCCCACACGTTGAGGGGCCCTACAAAAATCCCACATGGCCGTAGCCGTGAATTTAAAATCACCCTTAAGAAACATTTCTTAGTTTTTTGATGTTGGTTTTCAAAAACTAGCTCATCCTCACTACAAACCATATTTTTGAAACAGCCTCAAAAAATTAACTTTTGGATACTTAGTGCACTGTTGTGCACTCCCACATAGTAGAGTAGGACAAAAAATTTCAGCTGGGAGAACCCAAATGTGGTCCACAATTTCTTTTTGTCATTTTATTGATTCTTGTGTGTTTTTTTTTTGTTTTTATTTTTGGATATTTCATTATTTTTCCTTTAATTGTTATTAGGACCATAAACTTCAGTTGGCAGAACCCCAATGTGGTCCACATTTTTTATTCTTTTATTTTTATTTTCTTTATTTTTTTGAGGGGTGATGTTAAATTCATGGCTCCAACCATGTGGTTGGCGTGTAGGGCCCTACACCGCTCAAATTATTGATGCAGTCAGACTGAGAGCAGCAAACACTGTGCCAGAGATTGGCCGGATGAGATGGTGAAAGGATGAGGAGAAAATCCTTCCACCTGGGCTGCCCTCAGGTAAGAAATGAAGAATAGAAATGTCACATACACGTGAAATGGAGATGTGAGACCAGAGAGGAAAAAGAACCAGACAAGAAATGTTCAATACAGGTGAGAAGCAGACATACAGACCCCAGATTACACTACTCCAACACCCCCCCTTGCTGTGCACCAGAGGGAAGAGAGGAAAAGAAAGAGAGAAAAGAGAAAGAAGGAGAGAAAAAAAAAGAAAGGAAAAAATCTTCAACAACACAAAAAGAAGTCCTGTGTTTTACAAGTAGAACTTGACCCAGCGGCTTTGTGAGCATTTCTGCCAGCATTTCATGAGTTGAATCATGCACAACTCAAAGCTGGTTGTTTGTGACACACTCCTGGATGAAGTGAGAATGCACCTTGATGTGTTTAGTCCAAGAATGATGTTGAGGATTATTTGCCAGGGCCTTGGCCCCTTTTTTGTTGATGTGAATGGGGAGATGCCCCCAAGGGAAAAGCTTGAGCTTGATGAGGACATTCTGGAGCCACAGCCCCTCTTTGCAGGAGTCCAACAGGGACTTGTACTTGGCCTTGGTGCTTGACAGAGAGACCTTGGCTTGCTTCCTGGACTTCCAACAGATTGCACCCTTGCCAAAGCAATAGGTGTATGCAGACATGGAGCATTTGTCCTCTTGGTCCTCCGCCCAGTTGGAGTTGGCATAGCTAGAGCAGACTGAATTGCCACCAAGCCGGAGTTGCAGGTGCTTGGTTGTGACAAAGTACCGGAGGGCTCAAAGAGCAGCTGTCCAGTGAGACAGGGACAGATCTTGAAGGTACTGGGAGAGACAGTTCACAGCAAACGCCACGTCAGTCCTGGTGGACTGGGACACCCACAGGAGACTGCCGATTAGCTGATTCAAATCACCAAGGGAAGCTGGGTCAGACGGTGCTGGCTTAGTGAGGTTTTTGAAATGGCTGTTGGTGGGCATGCGGGATGGAAGATGGTCAACCCTGAGAAAAATGTTGCTCATTTGCCGGGTGTACTGAGGTTTAGACAGGAATACAAGTTTTGACGCGGGTTGATGGTCAATTGTGATGGCCAGGAAATGATTAAGTGGCTCATTGGCCCCAATCTTAAACCTTTTTCCGAGGGAAGAGATGAGAGAGGAGACAAACAAGTGCTGACCAAACACTGCTATGTCATTGATGTGGACTGCAATTGCACCCACAAGTTCCAAACAATTGCAAAGGAAATAGAGAGTGGGGTTGTACTTTGATTGTTGGAGACTGACTGCCAGTAGAGCTTTGTGGAGCTGGGCATTCCACTCCTGAGGGGACTGCTTCAGCCAGAAAATTGACCTGTGGACCTCACATACCCAGTCAGGGTGAGAGGGATACACAAAGCCGGCAGGTTGCTGCATGTAGACGGGTTTATCCAGTTGTCTGTTCAAGAAGGCCATCTTGAAATCCACTTGAAGGCCAACCCACTTGCAAGTTGCTCGGAGGGAACAGAGGAGGCGGAAGGTCTCTTGGCGCAGCATGGGCGCAAACAACTTGTTGTAGTCAATTTGTCAAACTTGGGAGTGGCCCATAGCCACCAGCGTGGCCTTCAGCTTCTGAATTGTGTTGTTTTGGCGCCGCTTCACCTTGAATATCCACTTGTAAAGGATAAGCTTACGGTTGGGGGGTCTTGGGACCAGCTTCCCTGTCCTCATGCCAATCAGGGAGGAAAACTCCTGGTTTGCAGCCGGGTGCCAGCGCAACTTGAACAGCAAGCGCATCAGTTGCGCACACGTTTTCGGCGTGACAATTTCTGGGGCCGGGACGGCCAATTGGGACCATGTGCCAAAGCAAACAGGCGGAAGGGAGACTTTGGAAGAACAACAGGCAGGGGGAGGCGGATTGAGAGTATCCAAAGGAAGGGACACACTGGCGTGGGGCGGCGCACTGGGAGGAGGAGATGGAGCCAGAGAGTGAGAGGGGGGTAGGGGAGGGGGGGAAAATGGGACACGCCGAGAATCGGGGGGACATTCAGGTGCTGCCGGGACAGCGGAATTGGATGAGGAGGAAGAACAAGAATAAGAAAGAGTGTCAGCTTTGGACAATACTGCCTCTGTAGAACAAGGACAATTATGCAGAGCATGTTGGGATGCTGCCAGATGGCAGTCAAAGCGCGGAGCTGAACGGATGTAAAGTGGGAGATTGGAGGGGCAAGGCGGGCAGGAGGGGAAGGAGGAACAGGGGAGGGGGGGGAGCAGATTGAGAGGGAGAGAGGATGGAGGAGGAAGACAAGATGGAGAGAGATGAGGGGGCCAGGGTAGTTCAACACAAAGGGGGGAAGGAAACAGTTTGAGTTGGGTGCCGTAGGGAAAGACCAAGTCCTCAAACAACACGTTGCAAGATTTGATGACCATCCTCTTCTGATGATCCCAGAGCCTGAACCCGTCATCATCCAAGAGGTAGGAGAGAAGGATGGCGGAACAACCATTGGCATTGAGCAACTTCTGGTTAGCCGCAGGGACCCAATACCAAGCCAGGCAATTGAAAGGGTGGAGAAGTGTGGGGTCAATTGAGGGAAGTTGAAGAATAGAGTTTGGCTATTTTATCCCAAGTGGTGTGTGAGAAGGAACGGAGTTGAGGGAGAAGAGAACATGATGAAGGGCATCCGCCCAAAAACGTTTTGGGGCGTTTGCACCTATAGTGGCGCTCAGAATCAGGTTTCCTATAGTGCCATTGGTGCGCTCTGCAACACCATTGAGTTGGGGAGAGTGAGGAGGGCCAGGTTGATGTGCAATACCTTCCATGTTGAGGTAAGTGATGAACTCGCTGGGGTTTTTATCAACGTTATCCAACCTCAGAGCTTGGATTTTGTGCTTGCCGGATCTTTCAAAGCACAGGCGGAAGATTTCGAAGAGCTGAAAGACTTGAGACCTGGTTTGAATTGGGTAGATGGATGTGAACTTAGAGCAGTCGTCTATAAAGGATAAAAAGTATTTGAATCCCTTGTGGGAGACAGTTTCATAAGAGGCAACGTCCGAGTGGATTAATTGGCCGGGTTGAGAGGAGCGGTATAAGGAGCAAGTTTTGAATGCAGTTCAATGCATCTTCAATTGAATGCAGACCAAAAATTGTTGGACCTCTTTTTCATTCATGTTGGTAGGATTCAGGCCAATTGAGCAAAGGAGAAGCTTGAGAAGTTGGATTCCAATGTGATTGAGTTGGACATGATAGCCTAGTAATGAAGTGTCAGATTTTTCCAGTATGCTCTTGCAGATTGGGTGTGTGCGTACCCGGGATGAGGGGAGGTAGTACAGGTTATTACTCCTGTAGCCCCTACCTACCACTTTACCATTAGATTCAGCCACAATGTAACAACTGTCCTTGCAAAACAGGATGTGAAGTTTACAATCGCAGATTGAGGCAACCAAAAGAAGAGGTTTTTAAAGGGTGGGGACATGAAGAGAACAAACCAAGCTTGGAATAAAGAGGGGAAGCTTGAGGTTCCCTTTCTGGGTGGAATTGATGGTGGATTTATTAGCCAGAAGGACCAAGGTTGGGAATGGGTGCTTTTGGTGGAGATCTTCCAGATAAGGATGCATGCTGAGCAAACACCTAGAGTCAAGGTTTGCGTCATTTGGAGAGGGGGAGACTTTGTTTGATAGATTGACTACCAAAAGTAGGGCCTTGCCAGAGCTTGCCACCGCCACGTTATCACTCTCAAAATCAAATTCATCTTGGTCCAACTCCCAAGCCACATGTATTATCAAGGTACGTCCAGCTTTGGCCAGTCAGCTTCTTGTGAGGCCTGCGGTTGGGGGGTTGTGAATTTTAATCTGACAACTTGTTGAGGTTATGTTGTTTGTGTTGATTGAGGATTTTAGAGGCTGAAAAGCAAGTTTTGAGGTCATGGCCCTGACAAGAGCAGTGGGAGCGCTGTAGATTTGGGTCAAAAGGAGTGTGTCCGTCAGGTGGTTGATACCAACAGTAGTTTCCTTGATTCAAGTTGGTTGCGACTGCCTTGGATGCTTGCAACAAGGATTCACCTTTGTTACAATACTTCCGGCGTAGAGATTCCTGTTTGAGGGCCAAAACAATGCAAGGTGAAGATATGTTCTACTCACTCATCATTAAGGAGACGCAGCCAAGCCAGTTGTTGGGGAGATAGATCAGGAGAGCAGTGGAATAGATGTCATTGGGGGTCAACATTTTTTCTTTGGAGACAAGGGATTTAAGCCGCTCCTCTAGGACACTCATTTCTTCAATGTGGCCATCCATGTCATCACCGGTCATTTTGAGAGAGTACTAGTTTCCTCAGCCAGTACATGCGGCCACCAGCGGAGGAGTCTTGATGTGTGGTATAGAGAGATTCCCACATTCCTTTGCGTTTTCTGTTTCCTCAAAATTTTGGATGTTTCTTATGTTTGCCAAGTCAATGGTTCTGCAGATGGCGGAGAAGACGGCAAAATTTTCTTCCTCCCACTCAGAAGTTTTTTCCAAAACTGCAACGTCCTTCAGTAAGTAGGCTACCTTTGTAGCTTTAAAGTGGTAGCTCATTATGAAACGCCAGTCTAGATAGTTTCAGTTGAGGCCTGGTGGTTTCAGTTGCTGAACCCAAGTGATTCAAAGGGCCCGATGCCCTGAAGATGACTTGTGAGACATGGAAGTTTTCATTCAGCAGTTTGGCAGGTGAGGAGGATAAGAACCAGGATCCTTGTTGGCCTAGAAATTAGAGTATTTAATGAGAAGTGCATTTGGAGCTATTTTGGGCTCATAACCTGTTGAGGCAGTCAGACTGAGAGCAGCAAACATGGTGCCAGAGATGAGCCAGGTGAGATGGTGAAAGGATGAGATTCCTCAAACAGTTGAAAGACACAAGCGGAGAAAGAGGGAACAAGAGAGATAGAGTGAGAGACTCACCTGAGAGCAGCAAACATGGTGCCAGAGATAGGCCAGGTGAGATGGTGAAAGGATGAGGAGAAAATCCTTCCACCTGGGCTGCTCTCAGGTAAGAAATGAAGAATAGAAATGTCACATAAACGTGACATTGAGATGTGAGACCGGGGGGAAAAAGAAGCGGACAAAACATGTACAAGACAGGTGAGAAGCAGACATAAAGACCCCATAGTATACTACTATAACACAAATGAGCCGTGGGGGCCCAAATACAACTACAAAGGGCCGTTTCAAACATGTGCAACCCCTGGGGGGTTGTGTAGGAGCCATGTTCAGGGGTGCATGACCCCCCGGAAGTTGTGCCAGAATTTTGGGCACCCTCTGGACCACACTTGGGTTCTGTCAACCCAAATTTGGTATTAAAGCATACTTTGTGGGACTTTTGTTCCACACCTGGAAATCCCAAAGAGACATTAGAAAGAAACCAAATTGAAATTAAAGTGAAAACTGAAATAATAAATAATATAAAATTCTGCAAACAATCCTTTCTGAACTCAAAAGTGAGGAAACTTTGTTTTTTCAATTGAAAGTTGGTTTCAATACTGAATTATACCATTGCATTTTTTTGCATGGGAACAGTGGCAAGCCCTCCTTCTCCTGACATGGCTGCGTGGAAGGTCTACATTGATAGCGCCATAAACAAAGCTTTGTAAAAAGAAAAAAAGGATTCAGGTAATGAAACATTGGAAGCCCCAATTGCATCCTCATCAAGGGTGAAAATTGAGGAACAAAATGTTTCACAGTGGGATTTGACCTCTGGTCATGGGTGAGATTTTGTGTGACTTCATCTTTGCCTCATTTAATTTGATTGAAACTGATGGAGTGCATGAAATCAATATAACTATGTAACTATGGCAGATCCACTTGACACACCTCCCTTGAGAGCTTTTCCTACTAAGGAAGAGGCACCAAACTATTGTCAAACATGGGCAATGAAGAATGGTTACGCTTTAAAAGTTTTCAAGTCAAAGCTTGACCAATATGTGGATTTAGCCTGTGATAGACATGGTTCCTATTCAGGAAATCTTCTTACCAAACGGTCTAGAGAAACTCACGCAAGGAAGGTTGGGTGCAAGTTTTTAATCCATGCAAGTTGCACAAAGGCAGACCCCTTGTGGCGCCTCTCCTATAAAGAAACCCAAAATAACCATCAACCATCTGAACATCCCTGTGTGCATTCTCAACTGAGGAGAATCTTGGGGGTGGCCTTAGAAAATCTAGTAGAAGGCATGAATGAAGGGCTCAATACCTTACACCTGAAGAGAAAATTGAGCAAGATTGATGGAGGGGATTATGTTGATGACCAAACAATCTATAACACTAAGCAGAAGTTAATGCTTGCAGAACTAAAGGGAAAAAGTGTTATGGAGGTACTCTATGAACAGCTTGAAGAAGCAAGTTGGATTCACCAGTCAAAGTTCAGTGGAGAGGGTCACTTGGAGGCCCTGTACTTAGCACATTCAGAGGCAGTAAATTGTTCAAAAAAATTCCATCATATTTCTATGTTGGATTGTACTTATAAGACAAATAAGTACAAAAACGCACTATTGCATGTTGTAGGAATGACAGCCAATTGCAAAATTTTCACAAAATCTCTTTTTTTTATAACAAAAGAAACGTTTGAGTTCTACGGTTGGTCTGTAAATACATTAAAGTAGTTGGCTTATGATCCTGAGAGACTTCCAAAAGTCTTTGAGATGGACCCTGAAAAAGCTCTGACTCCTGCTATTGAATCTAGTTTCGCTGATTCATGAAGACCATGTTGCACTTTGAACTTTTCTAAAAACATACAAGAAAATGTAAGGTGCCATTTGTTAATGATGTTGAAGTATGGAAAGTTTTTATGACTCTGTGTGAAAAGTATGGGGCCTCAAAGACCAAGGAGGAGGCAGAGATCATTGTTGCAGAACTCAGAGTATGTCCAAATCACTGCTTCTTATTCTTCCTAGTTTTGGGTTCTTCCCTTTTTACTTGTATAGTTTTTCTTGAAAGACCACAAGGATGTACTCAAGTATATTTAAAATAAAATTTTCCTTATCAAAGTCAGATTTGTAACCACGTGGACTTATATAAACCCAGATTTTGGAAACAAAACATTATCTTGGGTTGAAGGGGCCCATGCAACTCTCAAACAATTCCTTGCAAAATCTTTGGGAAACCTGTTGGATTTTTGGAAAAGCCTTGATGAAAAAGTTTTCAATAAAATTAAATCAGTTCATGAATCACTTTATGACCCTCAAATTAAGTAAGGGACTGTTCTTCCTCCTGAACTTTTACCATTGGTTTACAAATTGTCTTTAGAGGAAATTCATCTTATTAGGGAACAATCTGAGAAGTTCAAACATGATCATGATGACAAATTGTGCACCAATTCATATTCCAAGACTATCAGTTTTTCCTGTTCCCAAAACATAGGTGACTTTCTAGCATTTGGGGGATCTGTGGTTCCCAAAGATGTTCATCCTCAGTGGATGTTGGACTCTGACCCTTTCAGTTCTAGTTCTGTAAGTTGGCTTAAGTTGGATTGTTCAATTTGGATTTTTCAAATCACTATGTGATGAATTCTTTTTGATTAATGATTCCTAATTCACTAATGGTTTATCCTTTTGAGTTTTTCAAGTTCAATGTCAATGAAATTCTAAGCGTTCCTCAGTTACGTGAAAAAGTGAATGCAATGATGTTGGAATCTCCAGATCATGAGCAAAGACAACTATTGAAGTATATCATTAAGAAGATTAAAAAATATCAATTGAAGCCAAGACTTGAACCTAAAGTCTTACAATCAAGTAGGGGAAAGCCAAAACTGACAGAAACGTGGCAAGATTTATCTTGGTTTGGAAATTTTTAAAAACAACTCCAGGCGGAAAAAAGGACTTGAAGGGCTCCAAACAAGAAAAGACCAAAGATTGCAAGTCTTTTCATTTGGGATATGTTCATTTTTTTGGTTCAATGAACTTAATTACTAACTAAGGATGAATTGTTAGTCAAAGTATGCAGAATCTGAATATTAATTTCATAGTTCAGAGGAAGAGACTGTAAGTGAATCAGGAAAACTTGATTTGAACTCAGAATCCTCTTTAGAGGAAGAGAACGTGCAGCAAAGCTCAACCAGAAGCTCATCTTTGGTGAGTATTCATCTAATTTATCTAATTAAATAAATGAAGAATAAGTTAGTTTTCATGATAGGAAACAAGCATGAAATACCTCAATCAAATACCCAAGAAATTCCATAAGTTCTTGGGTGAGGTTTGGGATTAAATTGGAGATGGGAATTGTGGATTTAGAGTCGTTGCTAAATCTATTGGTTATGAAGAATATGGTTGGTTTAAATTGAGGAAGGAAATGATTGAAACATTAGAGAAACATAAAGCATGCTACATCAATTAGATGCTTGATTGTGCAAACAAGGTTGAAAAGATTCAAAAAAGACTTGATGTTGAAGACATCAATGAAAAGATTCCCTCCTCAAAATGGCTGGCTAAATTGGACATGGGTCAAATCATTGCAGAAACATATTGCAAACCTATATTTTTCATTTAATTGGAGTCATGTGATTCTTATACTCCAACAAAAAATGGTGTTACTGATCAATCAGATCCAATTTTCATTTCATTTCTAAAAAATAACCTCTGGGTTCTATGAGTACTTGAGGGAAAAATGATTCCAATCACGCCCATTGTAGCAAAACCACTTCCCTTGATTTCTAAAAAAGCCCCTGGTTGGGTTCATCATCTAAAATATCAACTGAAAATGTATTTTAGATTATAGAAATTATGGACTTTGACTTCATTTCATTATTGGGTTTCATATAAATTGTAATTCTAATGCAGCTAACAAGTTCTTTTAATATAAAGGGTTATCACAATTTGAACATCATTATGTAGATTTTTTTGAGGGAAAATCATTATATTGAGTGTTTTGAATGAGAGTTTCATGGTAAGTCAGTTCAACTTCTGTTGGGCTGATTCCATCACAAGTTTAACTTATGTTAAGCTTGGAATGGGATCAACTTAACACAAGTTGAACTTTTTTTTGGTGTTTTCAGTTTAGGGCTGGTCAAAAGATTTGTATTTTTTTGGGCACTTTTAATTTAGGGATGGTCAAAAGACTTTTTTAATTTTTGGGCCCTTTTACTTTAGGGCTAGTCAAGTTGAAATAACTTTAGGGCTTGTCAAGTTAATTCTATTTTTTTGGTGTTTTTACTTTAGGGCTTTTCAAGTTACTTGTATTTTTTTGGTGTTTTTACTTTAGGGCTAGTCCAGTTTGTGAGAATTATTGGCCCAAAAGCTTAGTCAAAGAGCAGTACTTAAAGAAAAAGAAATTTCTGAGACAATAATGTCTTATGATTGATCCTTATCATGAGGCAGAGGCAATGGCACACTTGTGAATTTGAATGAATTGGTGATTGAATGGATGGAAAAAATCAGGGAGAACAGCTCCTTAAATCCAAAAGATGGTGCTCACGTGGAGCTCATGTAATGACAAGCAAAAGGCAACAAATTTGGACCCAAATGGGCTCTACAGGCTCTACAAGCCTTGCTAATTTGTTTGGGCTTACTCATCCCACTTGGCATTACTCCCTGAACCCTTATTACCAGTCTTTACCAGTGAAATTTGGTTTTTCCACCCTTACTGGGCTGAACCAGCCATTTTTGCTGTTCAGACCCTGGCTGGTTTTCTGTTACAACCAGCCCTGATACCCCTCTGAACATAATTACTGGCTGGTTACCTCATGCAACCAGCCCCTGGCCCCTCACATGGGCCAGGTGGGACCCAGGACTCACCTGGGTTGGGTCTCAACACACATAAGGGGGTTGTAACTGGCAGGTTTGCCGCCTCCCCCCCTCTTTCCTACCTAGGTGACCAACAGGGGTGGTCAGATCCCCCGCTGGTTGCCTGGGATGCAATTTGCCCCAGGAAAACCGTCAAAAAGAGTGGGCTGGAGGGGGATCAGGTCCCCCCAGCCCTTGACCCCTCCCCCTTGGTAACAGGGGGGGGGGGGAGAGCGCCCTGCTTTTCTTGGTCGGAGGGTGATCAGGTCCCCCCCACCGCATTGTTCCCTCCACCACCAACAGGTGGGAGGGTGATGAAATCACCCCCAACCTGGTTGGTTGCCACATGCAACCAACCAATTTCTGGTCCTTGATGAGGGGAAGGACCAGCCATCCTCCCTCCCCCTAAAAACCAATCAAGGGGAGGGAGGGAGGCAGGGGCCGCCAGCCACCATGTCTGCAACCCACCCCGGCGGCTGCGACCAGCCGGGTGGCGCAACCAGGGCCGCGGCCTTGCACACAGCGGGTGGGAGGACTCCAAACAAAGTCCCCTGACCCATACAACAGCCCCGCATGGGTCTTTGGGCCCCGCAACGGGCCCCTGAGAGAAAAAAGTGGCCCCAAGCGGGCCGCGACATGGGAGGTGGACCCAATGGGCGTCTGAGGCCCAAAAGTTATAAAATACATACTTTGGCGGGCCAGCCTGTCTGGCCAAGTATGTCCAAAATAAATCTTGGGCCCAATTATGCCCAGATAAGCCTGTCTGGATCAGGTGGGCCATCTACCCTGGCGGGCCTGTTAAGGCCCGTGTCCCAAAGGACCTAGAAAACGTGTTTTGGTGCACAAATGCCCAAAACCAATAGCATCCACGTAGGCCCATGTGGCCCACGTGATGTCCAATGGGCTGTCAAGGCCCATTTGTGCATTCCATTTGGATTTACTTGTGTTTTTTTGGGTCTTTATACTTTAGGGCTAGTCCATTGGATAGTACCAGTTTTTTTATTTTGATTTATTTATCTTTCTTTTTATTATTTTTTTAAACAAAAAAGGAACATTCTTTGATTTTTTGTTTGATTTCTGTTTTTTGGAAGGTTTATTTGGTTTATGGGTTGTTTTAGTACCCTTTGATCCCTTTTTCTTTTTTTTTCTCACTGGGTTCCAGTGCCGTGTGGGATGCCACACAACTACATTTCAGCCATGTACAAATCCACACGGATTGAATGTAGTTGTGTGGAAGTCCACACAGCGTCAGACCAGGCTGGGTGGGCCACACAACTCCTTGAGCCTTGGGGCTTTGTCCAAGGCTTGTATCGGACCATTTTGCATGCCACGCGGCCCTTTTTGAACCAAGTGCAAGGATCCATGAGCCGTCAATTTAAAATTACCCTTTTTTGATTTTTTTTTCAATTTTTGCATATTTCAATTTTTTTTGGGGGGGGGGGGGTTGATGTTAAATTTGCAACCCTATGAGGCTTGTTTGGAACCCAAATCAGGTTGTGTGGCGTGGTTTTCAACTGATTTCAGTTGTGAATTGGTGCTCAAGACCCATCTCAGTTGTGAAAATCTGCTCAAAACTCATGTTAGCCATGAACAGCAACTCATAACCCATATGCAGTGAGAAAAAAAAAATAAAGAAAGAAACAGAAATTGAAAATAAAATAATTAAAATTGAATCAAAAATTGAACAAACAAAAAAAACACCAAAAAAAGAAAAAAAAATAAAGCTCAACTTGACTAGCCCTTAAGTAAAAACACCAAACATTAAATAAATATTGAGAGATTCTATGGAGAAGCTCTAACGTAAAAATGCCAAAAAATACAAGTTCAATTTAAATATAGCTAAAGCAAAATCACCAAAAAAAAAGTTCAACTTGTGTTAAGCTGATCCCATCAAAAGAAGTAAAAATACGCTTTATGATGGGATCAGCCCAACACAAGTTGAGCTGACTTACCAATAAAATCTCATTCAAAAAAATCAACACCATGATGTTCAAAATGTGATAACCCTTTATATTAATAGAATTAAAAGATCAGAATCAGAACCCAAATTCAAATGATGAATGGCAATGTTAAATTTGCAACCATGTTGTCAAAAACCCGCACAAAATGCCGTTTGTTACCCATCTGAGTTGATAATGGCCATTTGCAACCAATCTGAGTCGCAAATGGCTGTTTGCAATCCACTTGGGTTTCCAAGGGTTGGTTGAAACCTTTTTTTATTTTATATACGGGCCCTTTATATATATACATATATATTTCAATTTTTTTTATCTATTATATCTTTATTTGATTTTAATAAAAAATAAAAAATGAAAAGAAAAATAAAAAATAAAAAATAAATAAATAAATTTAATTAAAAATATAAATAAATACAAAATAAATTCATTAATTCAATTAAAAATATAGATATAAAAAATATAAATACAAAAAATATCAATAAATAGAATGAAACAAAATGAAATAAATAAACAAACATATACATATAGGAAAATAAATTAATTGATTAAATTAAAAATAAAGATATATTTTTTTTTCCATTCACAACAAAAAATGGGTTGCGTGGCACATTTTGCAACTCAAAAAAGGTTGCAAGCTGCCATTCACAACCCACCTGAGCTGCAAATGGCCTTTTGCAAATAAAATGGGCCACAAATGGCCATTTACAAAATTTCTCCATGAAACCCCTTTGAGGTAGAGAATGGGGGTTGCAAGGTTGAAAATTTAACATTGGCCAATGTTGACATCAAAAATGATGTTTATGAATAAAAATACAACTTAAGTTGCTATTTTAGATGGCCAATGCAAACCAAAGTTTCCTTAGAAATTCAAGAAGCAGGTTTTGAAACAATGAGGGGGATTGGAATCCTTCCTCCCTCAAGTACAAGATGAAACCAGTGTTATTGTTAACAAAGCAAATGATGATGGGATTTGATTTTTCTTTTACAACCATTTTCATAGGAGTATAAGTACAACATGAATCCAATGAAATGAAACATATTGATCTTCCATAAGTATCAGCTATTATTTGACCCATATGCAACTTTGAAAGCCATTTTGAACAGGTAATATTTTCATTTATTTCATTAAGATCAAGTCTTCATTCTATCCTTTCAACATTTTGAATGCCACAAAGGATCTTAGAATAGCATGTCTTATTTTTCTTTAATTTACCAATCATTTTTTTATTGATAAAAAAATCCATGCTCATCATACCCAAGTGATTTTGAAATGAATATAAATCCACAATTTCCATCACCAACTGGATCCCAAACTCCCCCAAAAAGTTATGTATGTTCTCAGGTATATGATTTGTTAATTCACATTTGGTTCCAACAATCAAGAATCACTTAGAAAAAATTCTAATCTCATTAAAGGAAACAAAACTCACCAAAGATGAGCTTCTTTTTGAATTTTAAATTTTTTCTTCTTCCTCAGAAAAGGGTTCTTCTTCTAAATGAAGGGATCCTAATTCCATTTTAGTCTCTTCCTCTGAAGTATGGAATTCAGATAAGGAGCCTTTCTTGCAATACATAAATCATTTTCCATCTTTTAATTAAACCATAAAAAATATCAATTTATCAAAATACAAATTTATCAAAATAAAAGACTTACTATCTTTGGTCTATTCCATTCCCTTTTAAACCTCTTTTCCCTCTTAATTTCTCTTTCAGTGTTTTAAAATTTTGATTTTTCACAAAAATTTTATTTCAATTTGGGTCAACTGCGGCTGGAACTTTAGAACTTTGGATCAAGCCTTGGCTTGGAAATCAAAGTTGCTGTATATCAACCACAGAATTTAAAATATCCAATAGAACATGTTGAGGTTGTCACATCAGCATGTAATTAAACTTCTTCAAAAATTGGGATTCTTCAAGCACTGGCTCTGTTTCAATCTGTAAAAAAGAAAAACAATTAATTAATCAGTCAATCCTATAATTTCTGGGAATCCTATCCTTGCTGTTGATCCTCTAATTGCTTTCAATCCTATAATTGGTACCCTTCAAAAAACCAAAAAAGAGAATTTAATTCACTGGAAGTTTCATAGTCTAAACTCCACTCAGCATTAAAATCCTCAGGCACAATGTATCCTCTTGATTCTATCATTTCACATAAAATTTAGGAACACAGAAAGCCAATTGTTCTTGAACAATACTTTGAGCACACCTTTCCATCATGGTTGCACTTTAACTGTCTCAAATGGTTCCCCAATCAGTTTAATTGTCTCAAATGACAATTTGTAGACCAAAGGGAAAAACTTTTTGGAAGAAAATTTCCTAAATTTATTGAAGGGTTTTTAATTGATTCATGCACTGATTGGATTTGGCTTTAAATTTTTCCTTTAAGGTGTTTCCACAAATCAAAAATGTTATCCAAAGATCCCAATATTAATTTTTTGAATTTAGCATGGTCCCCTTCTAATCAAGACATGTTTTCTTTCAAAATTATGTGTTGAAAAAAGTCCACACCATGAAAAACATCTTTTTGCTAGGGAAAATTCCTTTTTCCATATACTCAAGCACATCCTCATGGTTTTTCAAGAAAAAATGTACACAATTTTCAACATCAGCACTCTCAGCAGAGATGAACACAAGAAGAAATAAATTGGAATACTCTGAGTTCCACCTCATTGGCATCTGCCTCCCCCTTGGGTATAGAACCACATAATTTTCCCAAAAAGTAATAAAGGTTTGCCATCCTTAATTGTAATTAATGAAGCAAAAATTTTAGTTTTCTTGCATTTTTTAAGACAACTGCCAGGAGCACAACTGTTTGGATGAATCAGGGAACCTATTTTCTATAAAACAAACCATAGATTTTTCACATTCTGTCAAAAATAATTTGTGAAGCCTCTTGGGATCATAAGAAAACTCCTTCAATGCATTCATAGATTATTTTTAGAACTCATAGATTTTTTTTTATAAAAAAAAGCCTTAGTAAAATTTCTCTTGTTGGCTGTCATTCCTACAACATGCAATAGAGAAATGCTGTACCTATTTGTTTTATAAGTACTATCCAACAATGCAATATGATGTTATTTTTTGAGAGAATTCCAGTTGTGAAGAAACATCTTTTTTCTCAATTTTATACCCAGATGAGGATGGAATTGGGGCTTCCAATTTTTACTTTTCCAAATCCCTTCCCAAGTCCCTGATTCCAGCAAATATTTTTTAAGCAAAATTTGAATTAAGTCCTTAAAAATAGCTATGTTTAAGCAGGGAGGGCTTGTGTCTGCAACTGTATCCAAAACACATAAAATTAAATGGGAATTTAGTATTAAATTTAATTTTCAATCCAACAACTCCAAATTTTTCCTCAGTCTTGGGTTGAGACAAATAAATTTATCCGATGGGCGTGTATTGTGTTTGACAAGATTTTGTTTTACCAATACCCTGAGAACATTTTTTTTTGTGGTCAAATAATATTCCCACATAGTATGCCACATCCCTAGATTGGTGTTTAAAGCACTACAATGTGATCCAGGGGTGCCTAGGTACCCCAATTCACCCCTCAAATAGCCCATTTGGGGCTATTGTGCCAAAAATAGACCTGTAAAACAGGCAAAACTCCCGCTCAAGAGTTTTGCATCCCCAATTGGGACCCTTTTCATGTTACAATTCTCCAATTGCAACCTGAAAAATTAGCCTACGTTTTCCACCATGTTAATGGGGAAAGAAATTAAAAATCATAATCAAGATCAAAAAAAAGCATATTTCAAAAAAAACCAAAAAAAAGTAATCAAAAAAATTTAAAAAAATCTAAAAAAACACAAAAATCCCAAGAAATCCCAAAGAAACCACAAAAAAAGGGCGGAAATTCAAAAAATCAAAAGAAATCCTGAAACATATTTGTGCTCTGCGCACTGAAATTCTTGGTTCTCCCCTCTTGTATGGGGTGCATACCAGTGCACTGAGTATCAAAAATTTTATGTTTTATGGCATTTCACAAACATGGTTTGTAGGGAGGATGAGCTTGTGTTTGAGGAAAAACATAAAACTTATAACACAATTGTTTTTAATTCTTCCACCCCAATTTGAAAATAGAAAAAATAAGAAAATGAAATGAAATGAAATAAAAAATCAAAAATAAATGAAAATTAAAAAAAAATAAAAGTATTATTTTTCTCATGACCCATAATCTTAAATAAATGAGTTTTTTAGGCCCTCAGGAGATTTCAAAAACACATACATTTCCTTGGTTTTGGGGGTACATATACTTAGGTTGACAAGTTGACCAAGGTGAGGGGGAAGCCACTGGGCCACATTGGTTTCTGCCAGGTGAAATTTTGAGTCCTGCCCTACTATATAGGATTTCACAACAGTGCAGTGAGTACCCTCATTCAGTCTCTGATGGTGCTTCATGAACACTTTTTAAGTGAGTATGAGCTATTTTTTGAGGATTAACATCTAAATCCTATAAAAAGTTTCACTCTAAAAATGAGATTGAAAGAAATTGATAGAAATGAAACAAAAATTAAAGGAAAATATGTTAAACATAAATTGAGAAAAGAAAAATAAGCATAAAAGAAGAGAAACAATTTTTTAAGAATACCTGGATTTCAAGAAATAATTTAAGAAATTTTTTGCCTGAAAACCATTTTTATCTTTTTGTTTTGATATTTGAAAAAAAAATATAGAAACAATGATGAATTAAATTCAAATGCCAATGTGTCTGTATGATAGAGCCATTTCAGGATTTTTACTGCACCATTAATTATATTTTACTTAAATATGTTTTTTTTATTATTAATATTTAACAAAATAATATTTCAAAATTTAGACCACCCAATTTACCACTCCTATAACTGGAAATTATTTTCATGTTGATATATATTTCACTGGGTAAAAGCTTTCATTAAAATGAATTTTTTTTAATATTTTAATTATGTTTTAAACAGTGATTTTGGATTCACATCTCAAAGGAGCCATGTACATGGCTCATTGGAGCCATGTGGCATGGCTAAACAGCTAGACCTGACGCGTGCAGACTCCACAAAATATGAGTGTGGTCAGTCTGTATTCAGCACAGCACCAAGCCGCCATGTGGTGGCCACACAACTGCATTGAGGCCGTGTAGAGCCCCACATGGCTTAAATGTAGTTGTGTTGGCCTGCAACACAGCCAGGCTGACCACATTCAAGCCGTGTGGGTCTATACACAGCTTGAATGTATTTGTGCAGCCGTTCCACATGGCTACAAGTCTGCTGGAAAAAAAATAAATAAAAAAATAAAAAAGAAAGGGTAAAAAATAAACTAAATAAACTAAAAAAAAAATAAAAAAAAAGAAATAAACCAAAAGATCAAAAAAAATTGATTTTTTGGTTCAAAAATAAATAAGATAAAAATAAGTAAAAATAAATAAATAAAAATAAAATAAAATAAAAACAATAAACACTGAAGACAACCAACTTCTTGTCTTCACATTCAAGTGAAAAATTCAAGTTCAACTTGACTAGCCCTAAAGGGAAGGGCCAAAAAATGCACCAGTGCTAAAGGAAAAGTGCCATAAAAATACCAGTTTTTTGACCAGCCAAGAAATACAAGAAGTATTTTGACCAGCCTTAAAGTAAAAGTGCAAACAAAAATTCAAGTCTTTTGACCAGCCCTAAAGGAAAAACACCCCCAAAAAAAAACAAGTTCAACTTGTGTTAATCTGATCCCACAACAAGCTCAACACAAGTTAAGCTTGTGATGGGATCAGCCCAAAACTAGTTAAACTGACTTGCCATTAAAATTACATTCAAAACACTCATCATAATGATTTTAACTCAAAACACTCAACCTAATGATGTTCAAAATGTGATAACAATTTATATCAATAGGCTGACAATATCAGCATGTTAGACCCAACCTAAATGATGAAATTAATCTATAACTTAGAATACAACTGAAGTTGATCTTTGAGTTTATCAACCCAACAAGCTGCTTTTTTAGAAATCATGGAACTTGGTTTTGAAACTATGGTTGGGATCCAAATTACATCTGCCTTAAGTAAAAGCTGGACCCAATGGTTTTTAAAAAAGCAAATGAACATAGGATCTGATTTTTCTATACACCCATTATCATTGGAGTAAAAGAGAAAGATGATTCCAATGAAATGAAACATATTCGTCTTCCATAAGTACCAGCCATGATTTGACCCATGTCAAGCTTTTAAAGCAATTATGAAGAGGTAATCTTTTCATTGATGTCATTGACATCAAGTCTTTTTTCTATCTTTTAAACATCTTTAATGCGGCCAAGGATGTTAGAATAGCACCCTTCATTTTTCTTCAATTTTTCAAGCATTTCTTTCCAAACTTTAAATTACCAATCCTCATGATACCCAAGTGGTTTAGCCATGACTCCAAAACCAAAATTTCCATCACCAACTAGGTCCCAAAACTCACCCAAGAACTTATGTAAGTTCTGCGGTATTTCATTGAGGTAATTTAATTCCTAAAATCAAAAAGGAGTCAGCCAAAATTCTAATGTCATTAAAGGAATCACCAATAACCAAATATGAGCTTCTTTTTTTATCCTCCATTGCATCTGCTTCATCCTTTGAAAGGAATTTGATTCCAATGGCACCAAACCAAATGAACTTTCAGCCTCTTCCACTGAACTATGAAATTCAGATGAAGAGCCTGACTTGGACTATAAAAATTTCTCAATCAGATCATTTAACCAAGAAAATGAACCTTTCACAAAAGAAAAGACTTACAATCATTTTTCTGTTCTTCTTTGGTGCCCTTATACTTCTCTTTTCCTTCTTAAGTTCCTTTTCAATTTTTTCAAATCAAAAAAGATCTTTCTGGGTACCTGCCAGTTTCTGACTGCCTCTGTTTGATTGCAAGACTTTAGTTCAAGTCTTGGCTTTGATTGATAATTGACCATCTCCTTCATCAAGTTCTGGAACAGCACGCAATAATCTTGATCAGGATGATTCAAAATGATTGCATTGAGCTTCTTATGTAACTGAGAATTGTTGAGCAGTTTGTCAAAATTGACCTTTAAAAATTCAAATGAATAAAATATTACTCAAGTTGGAATCATCATTTTAATACAGTAGAAATCATCATTAAAAAATCATTTATCAAAAAGCATTAATCAAAAAGCATTAATCAAAAAGCATTAATCACAAAGTAATTTGAACAATCCAACTTAAACCAGTTTACAGAACTAGAACTACAAGGTTCATAATCCAACCTCCACTGAGGATAAACATTTTCAGGCACAACAGAGCTTCTTGATGCTTGTAGGTCCCCTATTTGGTGGGAACAGGGAAAACCCATAGTCATTGAGTATGACATGGTGCAAACTTCCCCATCATGGTTCTGCTTTAACCTCTATAATTTATCCCCAACAAGTTTGATTTCTTGTAAAGACACCATGTATCCCAATGGTAACAGTTCAGTAGGAAGAAATATTCCAATATTTATTTGAGGGTTTTAAAGCTCAGACTAAACCAATTTCATTTGATTAGAAAATTTGCACTCTAGTTTTTGCCAAAAATCCAATATTTTTCCAGAAAGGTTTGCAAGGAATTGTTTGAGAGTAGCATGGGCCCCTTCAAACCAAGACCTTTTTTTTATTTCTAAAGTCTGGGTTTCTCCAATTCCAAGCTGTTACAAATCCCTCTTTGATACTGAAGATATTATGATCCATATACTTGAGTAAATTGTCATGATCTTCCACAAAACACTTTATACAATTCATAATGAAAGTAACCCAAAAATTTGAAGATAGAAAGTAGTGGCAGTGATTTGGAACTTACTTTAAGTTCTGCATCATTGAACTTTCCCTCCTCCTTGGTTTTTGAGTCGCCATAATTATCCCACAGAGACATAAAGCTTTTCCAAACTTCAAAGTAATTACTAAAGCTAAATTTATAGTTTGCTTGTATGTTTTTAGACAAGTTCCATTGAAAGAACTGTCTTGTTGACTCAGGGAATGCTTTTTGTAGAGAACAGATCAAAGCTTTTTCACAGTACATCAAAAATAATTTGGGAAGTCTCTTAGGATCATGAGCCAACTCCTTTAGTCAATTTACAGACCAACTGTAGAACTCAAATATTTCTCTTGTTATGAAAACATGATATATTGTGGAAGTTTTCTGGTTGGAAGTAATTCCTAAAACGTGCAATAGGGGGATGTTATAGTTATCATTTTATAAGTAAAATCCATCATATCTATATGATAGAATTGCTTGCAAAGCTTTAATGACTCTGGGGGAGCCCAGAATCAGACCTCCAAGTGACCCTCTCCACTGAATTTTGCTCAATGAAACCAACCTGAATTACCAATTGTTTGAAGATGACCACCATAACACTTTTTCCCTTCAGTTATTCAAGCGCAACCTTAAGATGAGTGTTATACATTGTTTTTTCATCAAAATATTTTCCATCATTGATCTTGCTCAATTTTTTTTTGAGTTGAATTGTATTGAGCCAATCATTCATGCCTTATTATAGATTTTGTAAGGCTACCCCAGACATTCTCCTCAAGTGAGGATGCACTGAGTGGTGTGGAGATGTTTCATAGTTATTTTGATCATTCTTGTAGGAGATTTTCCACAAGTGATCCGCCTTTTTTTTCCTAGCATGGATTCAAAACTTGAACCCAACATTTCTTGTGTGAGTTTGCCTTGAAGATTTGGTGAGCAATATCCCAGAGTAAGAACCATGTCTATCGCATGCTAAATCCACATATTCATCATACTTTGAGTTGAAAAATATTAAAGGGTAACCATGCTTCATTGCCCATGTTTGACATTAATTTTGTGCCTCTTCCGTAGTAGTAAAAGGTCTCACAGGAATTGGGGCAAGGAGATCTGTCATATTTACATAGTTATATTGATGGGATGCACTGCATCAGTTTCAATGAAATTAAATATGGCAAAGAAAAGTAACATAAAATGTTACTCACCAACTGAGGTCATTTCCATTTTTCAAACATTTCTTTCCTCAATTTTCATCCTCAATGAGGATGCAATTGGGTATTCCAATGACTCACTACCCAAATCCTTCTGTTCTGCAGCTTTTTTCATTGCACCAATGTATTCCTTGAACTTGGCCATGCTAAAAGGAGGGCTTGCCACTGTTCCAAGAATGCAACAAAAATGCAATGCTACTCAAGTATCCAATTCAACTTTGAATTCAAAAACTGTCAAGTTTTCTCACTTTCAAGTTGAGAAGATCAATTTTGTGGGATGTTTCATTTTCATTTTACTATAGTTTCACATTAATTTCACATTAATTTCCCTTGATTTCACTTTAATTTCACTTAAGTGTCAATTTATGATTGCTAGATGTGGAACAAAAGTCCCACATAGTAAGCGTTGATCACAAATTTGGGTTGATGGAACCCTAATGTGGTCCAGGGGGACACAAAAAGTTTGGCATGACACCAGGGGGCCACATACCCCCGGAAACGGCTCAAAACCGCCATTTACTGGGGTATATGGCTCAAATACACTGTGTACTGGGTGTATACGGCCCCCCAGGGGTCGCCCATGTTTTAGATGGCCCCTTGAGCGCGTCTATACCCGTGTTCTTGCCTGCAGGCCCTCCTTGGACCTGTGTATGCGCCACCACACATCCATTGGTCCGTGTAGGTCCCTAAAAGACTCCCACACAACGGGGAGTTGTGAATTTAACATTTACCTATTTTTGATTCTTTAAAAGAAATAAAATTTGATTTCTGATTTTTAAAAAAATATTGAAAAGGGTGTGATTTTCAAATTCCTTTTTCTATTTAATCCAATCTTAGGAATCCTATAATAAATCAAGCAAATTTTGAATTATGAAAGCTACAACTTTACTTAGAATAACTTGCTTGTTGATTAGATTATCAATTTCCTAGATATAAAAGTCCATGTTCATGTCTCTTCAAGAGAACTCAACTATATTAGTGCGTTCTGTTTCTTCTGTTTTATAATTTATTTTGGTGTCTCTGATCTATTTTTTGTTTCTTTACCTCTCCTACCTCTTATTATCCCATCATCCTGTAAACTGCAGTTACCTTGACTCACTATCTTGCAGACTCTGGTGCAAACACTCTAAATCCCAAGATACGCAGATGGTAACTCTAAATGCTACCTCTTGTTAACCCAAGGAGAGGAACCAATCACCTAATCTGCCTGTGTCAAATTACTGATACCACAAACTTTGCAGTCCTTTAGCTAAAGCAAGTGATATTGGTGTTGGAACAATAATTATTCCAAGAAAGCACATAAAATTCCCAAAATTATTGATTGGAGCAAGTGCAAAGTTGGGAGTATTTGGTTTGGTTAAAATGGTTTAAATATATGTTTTAAGAGGGGCCTCAGTTTATAAAAACAGATAATATTTATATAAACATTCAAATTACTGATAACAGGAACTTTGCACTCCGTTATATACAGCAAGTGATATTGGTGTTGGAACAATAATTATTCCAAGAAAACACATAAAATGCCCAAAATTATTGATTAAAAGAAAGTGCAAAGTTTGAAGTATTTGGTTTTGTTAAAATGGTTTAATAATATTTTTAAGAGGGGCCACAGTTTATACAAACAGAGGATCTTTATTGAAAAAACTCCCTTCAAGGAGCTCTTTTGAAACATGTAAAGATCTTGGGACAACGAAGTCCTAGGTGATGGCTCAACAGGGTTTTTCTCAAGGGGAATGGGTGGACTGGCTGTCTCACAGAACTTATTCCTGGAAGAAAGGGAGAGATAAATTACTAATTGAAGAAGGCACTCCAAGATTTGTGCAGAAATTGACTTTTGAAAGGTTCTCAGGACAATTGTTGGTGATTTTTCTGATATTTGTCAATGGAATTAATGGTGGGGTTAGAATTAATAATTATACTAACAGAATGAGGCCATAAATAAATTTTTTATCTCTTATAAACACTTGATCACAGATGGAAAGGGTTCAGATTTGATTACTTCAAAATTACTGGTGTTTAAATTATCAAAAAGGGGCTGTATATATACCTTTTTGGAATAATAAGACCAATTCTCATGGCACATAGAAAGGGTTTTGCTTTCGGGATAATGCTAGCAAGCTGGCCAGGATTATTTCAGCACGTATTTTTAATGCTTTCAATGTTCTAGCCCTACCTTTGTCATATTTATCTGTGAAATAGTTGTCACAAACTGTTTAAATGTTAATTTGTTATTTTTACATTTCTGGCATATTTCTTTATTTTGTATTATTTCATTTTGAGTTAAATGGGAAGAAGTGAGTATGTCTAAATTTTTACACCATCTTTTGAACATTTTGAAAATTTTTAATAATTTCTATGGGAACTCCTTGGTATGTTTTGTGGTTCATAATGATTTGATAATGATATTTATGTGACAAACTTGATTATTCTTTTCCCTGATTTTTCTGTCTTATATTTTAAATTTAATACTTTTTATTCAATATTTGGAGCTTTCAGACAACCCTCTATCCTTCAGTCAAATTGTTACATATGCGTGATGTATGCATGCGGTTTGTACCATGTTCCCAGGGCACCTGGCTATCAGGAATGGTGCATTTTATTTCTGATGCGCACCTGCTTGAAACCTGCGTGCAGGAATCTATCATCCACAGCCAGAAGAATAATG